>CAUYON010039546.1:0-64081 GCA_963573935.1 Arctocebus calabarensis | reverse complement strand
AAATGCCATGAAGGATATCTGTAACAGTATGATCAAAATATTTCTGAATGTATATGAATCGTGCCCTGTGATTGCACCAATGTACATAATTATGATTCAATAAAATTATTAAAAAAATAAATAAATAAAATAAAATAAAATATGGTAGGCAGACCGGCATGGTGATGTCTGAGTTAAGCTCTAGCTAGGAAGCATGAATTTTCCACAGAACTCTCTGTGTAATCATAGGCAGGTTACTTTATTTTTCTTATCTGTTAAGTGGTAAAACTCCTGGTACCTACTTTATCCTGTTCTCATGACTCTTTGATGAGTTAATGGGAACTACTTAGAAAAGATCTAAGAATATAATGGTATTCGATAAATTTAAGTTATTATTACCATTTTTCAATTTCTAATAGTTCACAATAAACACTGGCCCCCACTGGAGAATAATTGCATTTCTAGTTTCTGAAAGGTTCATTAAATAATAATGAAAAATAAATTCCTTTTTCAATTGGGAAACTAAATTTAGTCAGTGTCTTAGAATATTACTATAAACTGAGTTTCAGAACTGAAACCTATACCAACCAGATAAAGGCATACTTTTCTGTTTTTTATGCTATAGCTTGAAGAGACACTTTTGCATCAGGAGTTAACGACTTTGCACTTGGAAAGCCCATTATGTTGACTCAAATATTACCAATCAAAGGATAAACCAAGTATATCTAATTTCATCACTGATACACTTACGAGTGATAACAGATCTACTTTGGGGCTTGTCTAAGGAATACTCTTTTCATATCCAAAATGGTTTTGCTTAATTGTCTGGTCTGTAGCTCAAAGGTCACTCCTTAGAGCTGATAAAAGAGCTGTTGTCCTATACTAGAGATTTCTATCAGATATCTCATTGTATCAGAGAAAATTTAGGTTTCCTTTCAATGTAAATAATCATCATAATCTTCTCTGTGCAAGAAAAAAGTAATATTCTTACTGGATCATGTGTGGTAAGATGTGTGATTGTTTTTCCCACAAAATATTTAAGTTTTGAAATTATTTCCTCTTTCCTCTAGCAGAGTATAAATAAACTTTTTCCTGTGCGACTATTTGGTTTTCTTCAAAATATATTAGAAGAAAACATATTTATCCCAACCATATTCTCTATTTCAAGGAGAGAAACTGCCATGCGTCTCTTAATTTAGAAGCACTTTTTGTTCAGATTTCCAGATAAGGCACAATACAGGTTTTAAATATAAAGAGGATAGGCTGTTTCCCACAAAGCATACAAGCCCTCATAGGATGAGAAACTGGCCTCCTGGGGTGTTTGATAAAAAAGGAGTTCCTAGCATAGAGATATTTTTAACACATGAGATGAAACATCAGTTATATTCATATTTCCTTAACTTGTTGTGCTGTATTCTCTTTTCTACATTCCAAAATTGGTTTATTACCCAAAATGACAAGGAGAAATCCCTCACAATTTTCTTTTATCACAAAGAGAAAATGAAAAGCTGTTATTATCATTATATTAACATAATATGTGTTTTTCTTCCTTTATCAAATACACAATGGCATTTGGGCTTCGACTAAAAGTTATGACACTCACTGAAAGATAAACCACGCCCTCTCAAAATTTTTTATTTATTTTGAAACTGTAATATCAGTGTGTTTAAATCAAATTTTATTTCTCTCTTTGCTTTAAATACGGCTCCTAATGACTGAAAATTAGAAGTCTATATTCACATTACAGCATACACTTCTTTTATTAAACAATTAACTAGCAATTAACTGTTGAATTTATTCACTGAGATCTCAGTTCAAAGCCTGTTTGTGTTTATGCCTGTATAACATAAAAATAAGGAAAGATTTTTTTTTAAGGTCTCTTAAGCAAAATCTTTGTCAAAACATGAGGTAGTTGCCCACATATAGAAAAGTTTATCATATTATGATTGCTTTTGAGTATGATTTTTAACATCTCTCCCCCTTCCAAATTTGCAGTTTTTGTTTAACACCAAGTTAATAATCACCTCACCAAAATTAAATTTCTTGATCCTGTAAAGGCAGATGTCCAACTTACAGATCAGTAATGCAAATGGGAAGGAGTTATTGTGGGTAATTTCCTTTGACTAGAACTACTACTCTCACTGCTCAATAAATCTCTTATCCAATTTTATTTCTAAGACATTATTAAAGAACTTTATCAGAAAGAAAATACATTTATATATGTACTTATATAAATGTGCACTAAATAAAATAGAATTTGGAGATATGTGTGCTTGTGTTTCTATGAATGTGTGTGTGTGCATGTAATGGTATGTAGAACCACATTGTAGAATATTTTTCTAACCCTAGGAATTCAAGGGGCAAACATCCTATAAGGCTGTATATTCTGAGTTGTAAAAAAAAATCACTAACTTTTATAGATTTCAGGTTTTGAGTTTAAAATTTTTGGCTGCTTTTTTTTTTAAATTGTAAAGCAGTTATCACCTGGTTTTGAAAAGAAGAGTTTCATAATATAACAAAAGTGAAAAGACTCAGAAAGCAAAATGTAGACAAAATAGAAATATAAATATAAAACTCAAGTTTATTTTAAAAGCATGTATGTTTTGCATTAAGGGGAATGTGTTGCTTTACCAAATATCTATTCCTCTTACACATTCACAGCATATTTCTAGAACATTGAACCAACTCAAATGCCAGTGGTTCATTTTTGAAAAGATTACCTCTTTTAAATGCATGACTAATATTGAAATATAGACTTACTCTGTTTTTAAAGCCTCCGACAAAAGTCTGTTTTATGATTCATAATATCATAGAAGTGAGGCATATCATGACTTCTTTCATTGCTAGAAGAGTTTAACTATTCTTTTTGGAATTCAAAAATGTTACCTGAGAGCAAAACACTTTTCTATTGCTTTTTCTCCTTACATTTTTTTCCCTTTTTTTCTCTTTATAATATTCTTCCTAGTTCCTTCAGTCATCCAAGCATGGCTGAGTACTTTTCTTTTTTTTATTCACTGATAATTTTCATTTTCATCTTAAAAATGAAGAACACACTTAACTCTCAACAAAAATGAGCCTGCCCTGGGAATATCTTAGCCCTTTATCAGGTGTGATAAAGCAGAAAGGGGACAGAAGGAGGGACGTTTCTCTCCTTCCGACCAGCACTCTCATGGTGGAGTCCTTGCTCAGGGTTAGGAAAACATCCTGGCGTGTACATTTGTAGCTTATTGGTTTCCTGAGCTAAGATTAGGGATTAGGATGAGAGGTGTGGCTAGAATCTCTTCCTGAAGATTGTGATTCTGGGACTCAGAGGAATCAAGACCCAAGGTTCCCACAGCAGACTCAGAAAAATAAATAAATAATAATTAGGTCTGTCCCTCTGACATTTAGCCACTCCCTTGGGTATTGTATCTTGGGCCTGATAATTTTGTTTTCCTAGTTGGGGCAGTAACTACGAACAAACACTGAGCAAATATTTTGTTCTTACTAAAAACATATATATTTTCTGAACTCTGCAGATATTAACCACTATTATCAGAATGAGAGTTTATGCTAAAGCTTTTTTAACCCAACCATTTTAGGGAATCTATTGTTATCACAGAAGAGTCAGGAAGGGCTTAACATCAGTGGGAAGTTTACCTGTTCAATCCAACAACATATGCTAGGCCAGGTAGGATTGATAGCTGCTGGAAGGTTTAGGAATTTATCCGAATCTCCAATTTCTCTCAATAACTTAGATTTTAGCTTACTACAAAAATAAAAATGATCAAACTATGACAGGGACTTTGGCATCAGGATGATCTCTCCTAACTCCACCACCACTGGTTGTGGGATCTGAGACCATCACCAGATCAGAGGCGGGGCTCCTGTGAGTGTGGTCACCAGTCACGTGCAGCAGGTTTGTGACAGGCTTGTGCCACACACCAAGACACAGAAAGGGACCCATGGCAGGTACCCAGCAAATAGCAATGGCTCTCTGTTTGGGGCATTAAACAAAGCCAGTGTCAATCCTTCAAAAGGGAATGATTTCGAGTTGTTTGTACATTTTGAATAACTAAAGAGTCATTCCTTCTTAAAAATATAATTGACATTCTAAGTAGAGCTAGTTGTTGACCCAAATTAACTAGACTAGTAGTTACTATGGAAATTCTAAGAAGGGATGTGCTATTCATTTAAGAGTAGGACTAGTTCTAGACAAACTGAGAAATTATTTCAGTCTGTTTTTCACCTCTCCTCCTCCCACTCAGGCTTCATTCACCACTCATACCCTGATTTGCCAGAAGCTTCATTCTCTGTCCTTACATTGTCAGTGGCCTATTTCAGTAGGAAGCAAGAACTCTCTGCGGTGCTGGCTGGTACTGTTAAACCCTTATTAGCTCACCGGTTGCCCTGCATTTTAATAGAGGTCTGTTGAACACACAGGAATTTTCAAACCCAAGAGAACTGTGTTGTCCGTGAAGCAGACTGTGTTCTGTATAGCTACTCTGGCTCAGAAAGCTCATCCATTCTTAAGACATTAGCTTTCATTTCCTTCCTCATGATTCTCTAAAAATGGGTCAAAGCTGCCTTCCCCCTCCCAAATTCTGGTTCTGTAACTTCTTAATGGACGATGTTTGTGAAGCATTCATCAGGCTAGGATCAATACACAAAATGTATTTAAAATAGAACACTTATCTTTGTGTTCTGTCCAACAAACCTCTTCATTCTATTTTCCAGAATCATTTTGTGCTGTGATTTGTCACTGACTCCTGTCAATTCTTCCTTAAATGAATGGTCATCGCTTTATACTTAGTAGCTATCTCAGCTTTTTAACTCAGAAAGGGATGTGTTCCCTGTAGCAGGTGTACATGGGTGGCCTTTCTTTTCACCTTCTCACTTCATTAACTTGAACTCATTAACTTGAATCTTGGTTTACTCATCTACAAAATTTATACAATAATAGCTGTTTTACCTTTCACAGGACTATTGAAATGACTAATCAAAATAATGCACGGGAAAAAATCAGATATTATATAATATTGTATTACACTATTAAGAATGGTCTTTTTGTTTTCTACATCATCTTGACTTGAGTCAGACTTGTGCTCAAATCTAGAATTATCCACTTCTCAGTCACGTGAACGTTAGGTAACTTACTTAAACCTCTCAGAACTTTTGTTTTCTCATTACAAGACAGTGAAGTGATCTTGTAAGCTCTCTGCAGCTTAGTATCAGGAGTGAATGGAGAAACCACTGGGAAAATACCAAGGACCGAGCTGAGTGCCAGCTTGCATGTCTTAATGCTGGTCTCTTCTCTCCATGCTCATTGGCTCCATTATTTGTCTGTACAGTTTTTCTAAATCTTACCTGCACAGTTTTATTTCTTCTGTTTTTTATATTTTCTAGACATACAAATGTCTATACACTCTATAAATCGAATGTATTTATTTTATGTGGTTGCCAAAACAACTTACCACAAACGTAATAACTTGAACCAGTACAAATTTATTTTCTTACAGTTCTAGAGGTTGGGAGTTTGAAATCAGTCTCCCCAAGCTGAAGTCAAGGTATCTGCTCCTTCTGAAGGCTCGAGGATAATCTATTTCCTTATTGTTGCCAGTTTCTAGAGGCTGCATGCAACCTTGGCTTGTGGCTCCTTCCTCACTGTATTCTAAACTCAAGCTTCTGTCATCACTGCCACTACTCACTCTGATTTCTAGCCCTCCTCTTACAGGGACCTTCATGATTACAATGTTGGTTTTTATCTGGATGACCTAGGATACTCCATCCATTTCAAGATTTTTAACTTATTCACATCCTAAAGTCTCTTTTGCCACCTAAGGTAACAGTCACAGGTTCTGGGAATTAGACATGTTCTTGTACATCCTTGAGGGAACATTACTTAGTATACCATAGTTACTCACCTGAAATTCCCACAGGTTTATTATAACCACTGCTACCTTTTCCCCTCCTTACCCATTCACTTTCTTTTTCCCCAAATATTTTGCTTTTGACCTTTGCTCAACTTCTACTCATTGTCTCTGAAGCATGCACTTAAATCTATAGATCTCCATCTAGTAAAGCTGGATTTTATACCAGACAGATTAATACTTAAAGTAAATGTTTTCCACCTAGTGTTTACTATTTCTTACTAGATTTAGGCTTCTCCCAGGCTGGGACATGCCTTATTCATGTTGTTTTTGTTGCCGTTTTTGTCACACAACACACTTACATTTATATAGTCATTCTTTAAGGGGGTTATCAAGCATCTACTAAAATCTAAGCTTTGCATTCCATGTAGGAGATACAAAGTTGGACATCCAGTCCACTTACCTTTCAAGAACTCACTGAGTGGTGGGAATGTGGTAAACACAGTAAAGCTCATGTTCTCCTAAAGTTTCCAGCTTCCTTATAGGCAGGCAGGCTAATATGATATGATATGGCTTTAAATGTGGGCAGTATTGAGTGTGTATATATATATATATATATAGAGAGAGAGAGAGAGAGAGAGGAGGAGATAAGATTTAATATAAGAATTGGCTGATGCAGTTATAGAGTCTGACAAGCTCTGGGATCTGCCATCTATACACTGGAGAATCAGGAAAGCCAGTGGTGTGATTCTGTCAGAGTCCAAAGGCCTGAGAATAGGGTATGGGAGGCAAGAGTAATATCAGCTTGGGTCTGTCTCTGAGAAGCAGGAGTGCTGGTGTCTCCTGGAAGGAGTGGAAGTTGAGTATTTGAGCTGAAGTAGAAGAGAGCTAATCTGCCCTTTCTCCACTTTTTGTTTCATTCAGGCCCTCAATGGATCTGATAACACCCACCCACATAAGGATAGTCATTTGCTTTACTTAGTTGACTAATTCAAATGTTGATTTCTTCTGAAAGCACTCTTTCAGACACGTCTGGAGATAATATTTTACCAACTATCTGGGCATCTCTTAGCCCAACCAAGTTGACATATGAAATTAACCCTTCCCATATGATTTGTCACCGACTCCTGTCAATTATTCCTTAAACGAATGGCCATCACTTTATACTCAGTACCCATATGTTTCTGTTTATTAATAGAATTAAATATTAAATTTAAATATTAAATTTAAACCTTAAATTTTTATTATTATTCAGATATTTTATTCATTTTATGTATTTTAATAAACTTTTGATAGAACATAATGATGTATCCCTATCCAGGTCAAAAAATTGCTCCTTATGTCTTTTCTATCTACTCAACCTGTCCAATGCTGAACAATGTGTGAAATTACTTTCCCCGAACATTGTTCAAAATGGGATCTCCAGGTCTCTCCAGGAGCTGCTACTCTAAGTCTTGGTGGTGGGTCCCAGAATCTGGGAAATTCTACATCTCATCAGTGACAGAATTTGGAAACAGATGTTTTTCTTCTTGAATTTTAACTGTTTTGAGTTATCTTAATTATATTTTACTAAAGATACATTTCTTCAAATTGTCTGTGGTACTGCTACTGCTGTACTAGTTCAAGTCTCATCATGTTTTGCCCATAATAGAATACAAACTTATTGCAATGTTTCCAAACTTTTCCTCCTAAAAGAAAGTTAAGACCAATTAATTCCCTCTTTGAATATTTAACAACAATCAGTACATACACAGTAAAATTTAAATTCCTCAGGATGGTATACAAAGCATGTCATTATTGGGGTCCATTCTGCTTCCCCTCATTTCTCTTCTCATTCGTTTTTTACTTACTTGAAATTCCTCAAACACAACTTTCTTGAATTCTTGAAATGTCAAGGAAGGCTTGTCACTACCAGGCTTCATCCTGCTTCTACTCACCCTTTGCTAAATGGCACAACAGAACTTGTCATTCCTCAATAACGACTCATTATTTCACTGTTTATTTAGTCATTCCACTTGGCATGCTCTTTCCTTCTCTTCTTTGCTCATCTTGATTCCACTCATTCTTAAAACTTCTCACCCAACACTGTCTTTTTCATTCCCTGGTGAGAATTATAATGACACTTCTGTCTGGGTTTCTGCTGTCAGGTGTTGTCCAGTTTCTAACTTTACATCTGCCTCATCCCATAGCTGGGGCTGCCTACCTGTCACTTGCAGCTTTTGCAGCTTCAATTCCATTCAAGCTTCTAAGATCTATGTTAACCTTGTAGAGAAGAATTCCAGAGAGGCTGGTCTATGGTTGTGGAACTCAGGCACTGTTATGGTAATCCAGTATCACTCTTTTGATTTATTACTAAATACTTGGCATTAGCCTTAAATCTGGGAAACTTAGTTCATGTTTATGGAAATGAGGTTCCAGTCTTGTCATTAAGACACAGGGTTTTAATACCTGTCTCTATCTATATGATCACTCCTTGCTGCTGCCAGGCTCACCTTCTATTTGAGAAGGTCCTAGAGGCTCATCTAAAATCCTATGACACAGACTGGGTCTCTGGGTGTCTCTTTTGGTTTTCTCAAGATTGGGTTCTGCAACTGCAGCCAGCTGTTGCCAGTCTTACAGCTGAACCCTGGGTTGCTCCTTTGGGTTAAAGTAATTATCCTTCCAGAGCCCTACTGATCATTGCAATGCATTTTACACATCACACACACACACATATTTTATTTTGGGGAAATTCAATTAATGTAACACTACATGGAAATTATGTAAAAGCTTTGTTTTACTTGGGGGACTCAAAGCAGTGAGTTATCTGAAGACGTGTGTTCATGCCATAGCTCATAATGCCAACCATTAAAAAAAAAAATTTCTACCCCTGTTCCATGCATCTATTTTTAAGAGGAAACGTTGAGTGCATAAAGAGTTTAAAAGAACAAAGTATATAAAATGACATGGATTAAAAATAAGTTTTTTTTTTTTTTGTCCTAAAGCACTGTTGGTCATATACATACTTTCAGCTTTAAATTATTTAAGAAAAACCTGAATTGAGCATGTATTAGGTAAGGTAACAAAGAGGCTTAAAAATATATCATAATTTTGTGTTCTTCTTAAAGAAGAATCCTTGACAGAGCATCTGTTGGGTTATAGATTTTGTTTTCAAAAATCTGGCTGTGCTAAATAAAATAGAAAAGCAAATTAAAGGCAAAATGTAACGCGTTGTGTACTGCAAATAACCTGACCATTGTTAAGATACTGCAACAGTGAAGACAGAAAAAAATGTAAGTTTCTCTTTCCTTATTTTAATGTCTTATAGGTAAAATTATTCATAATAGAATAAACTTAAAGACATGTCGGACAATAAGCAGACCCCCAATTATGTGTATAAAGCTCATCCTTTTATGTTTTCTCATTACCTGCCATGTAGCAGGTTTCCATTATTGAAGACAAATTCATTTGGATAAAGTATTACTTTTCCAAGAATGATCTATGACAGTTATATCTTCAAAATTTTATTTACTGAGGTCCTACAATGTGAGCCAGAGAGACTTTAAGTGGGTAGAGAAATAGATCTAAGGCATATAGAGAATTCCATTGAGAAGGGTTCCTGGGAGGCACCACCAACATCCAGACAGCAGAGACTGAGAGGACCAAAGGGTCTCTTTCCTTCTACTCTTTCTGTTCTTGCCCCATTCGGTTGGCTGAGTGGAGGGTCCCCAAACCATCTCAGCATCTTCTCTTTTCTTCTACTTTTATAAATTCTTTTGCTTTATTTTCCATCTGTAAGCAAAAGTCTAGAGAATACAATGAAATTGAATCTTACTAATTATGTTTATGACTTGACATTTTAAAGTAGTCCCAATAGGAAAGAATCTGGAATCCATGGCAATCTAAAACACAAACACATACCCAGCAGAGTGAGGGCAGAGCTCTTCCCCAAGCACACATCCAACACTCATCTTCATGTCCTTGTAATAGCTGACCCCTTCCAGAATATGCTTTCTTAACTTTCATTTGTTTTTAAGTACTTTTAAGAAAATATCTTTTCAGAGCCCGTATTAAACATTATATTTTACAATGCCTAACATGCTTTTCTCCCTTAGGAAAACAACTACATATCAATTAAATACTAAATAAAAATTATAAGAAAGGCTTATCTTGCCCTGAAATGTCAAAGCTGCGAGCTCTTTTGAAGTAGGCTTGTGTTGAATGCTATCGTTTGTACCATAGATGTTTAATGCATCGTTGATGCCATAGATGATATAATCTCCACGATGACCAAGGAGGCAGGTACCATTGCTATCTCCACTTTACAATTGGGAACCAGAAGGGTCAATGAGAGTCATGGAAGTGGGGTTTGAACACAGGGAGTCAAGATCTACAATCAAGAGCTGCATTTTATGCAATTTCTTTGTGACAATCTTGTGACCCGGGTGAGATGGCTGTTCGAGGATCATTCTTATTTCATAATGAGCTTCCTTAGAGTGAATAGAAATGTCTCCTTTATACAACTCTACAGGGAAAGGAGAAAAGAAAGAGACATGGAGTTATACGTGGGTTGGTTAAATCAGCAGTGGGCCAAGTGGCAGAATGGAGGATATTACGTGAAGACCTGCATCGCCATTTAAAATGTAGCTGTTTTAAAATGTAAAAGCCATTCTCAGCTCGTGGGTCATACACAAACTGGCAATGGGCCAGATGTGGCCTGTAGTCTGTAGTTTGCTGACCTTCATATCATATGAATGAATTAGCTCGCTGCCTGGCATATAATGAGTAGTGTCTTCTGTGACTACCATTATTGCTTGAGGATTTTGCCCTCAGGTAGAGAAAAATCTTAAAAGCTAATTCAGAGGCTGGTTAAATTATGTATGTAAAACTGATAAAGAGAAATGTTTTATTTTCTTAGCAGTAGAGCCTCCTCCTACTCTCCAATTCCCTCACTGCTATGAAGAATTTTTTTTTTTTTTTGAATGAAGGACTTTGATGAGGTCTGAGACAGAAACCCCAAGGGTCGGTCTTAAGAAGCAATATCTGACATACGTGCCTTTTAAGGTGGAAAGGAAAAGCTAACTTCTGATTCTTCTGATCTCTTTTCTTTTTCTTTTTATAACCTGTTGGGGTTTGCGAGCTGAGAGTCAAAGCTGACTTTGCTCAGGGCAACAGAAGAAATTATAGAGGTTTGTGCATATTGGGGAGATAGGTGTACAGTTAAGGTGGAGAGAAACTTGGATTGGAAAAAGGCCTTGAAAAAAAAATAACAAATATGTTTAAAAACTTTTTGTAAATATTATAATGAAAAATGTCCTATTTCTCCACATATTCATGTTATTTGCTCATGAGTTGTATAAAGGAGACATTTCTTCTTTCTGGGTGTCTTTTAGGATGAAGTTTTAGGGAATGGCTTTGCCCTGTGTCCAAAACAAGATTCTCCTGACATTCCCTGGTAACCTGATCAGTGGTAAAGAATCAAGAAATGAAGCTAAAACCTACTGTATGATGTGAAAGTTAAGGAGGCCTTGCTTCACTTTGAGTGGAGTATTGTTCTGTTTTGTAATTTTCTAAGGTTGTGCTAGGAAACTGTTTTTCTCATTTTATTCCATGTTATTTATTGTTCTGCTCTATAGAATTTTTCATTAGAGTCTATTTGTGCCTGGTTTGCCCTGAGGGAAGGGATGATACAGAACTCTCATCTGTCTCTGTTACTATGTATTATTACTTGGGAAACGTCAAAGCAAATGCCATATAAATAAATAAAGCACTCCAGAAGCTTCAGCTCTCGCTGTTAAGCAGCAGGGAGAAAGAGCAAATGTTTAAGTTTTAAGAGATAGACTTAATAAAAAGCTGGCGTTTTCTGAAGTCTGGGAAAAAAAGGATATTTGTCTCAACTGGCTTTGTTATCTGTTTATAACAATGGCTATTTGGTTTTATCACGGCCTGGAAGTCTCACTTCTACGGAGCTTGGTGTACATATTCAATGATCAGGCAATACAATTAATCTATTGAAAGGAGTAATATCTTTTATTAGGTAAGCGTGGGCAAAATGGGTTCATTTTTCATTGCTCTGGGGATGAATTTCTGGTTGATCTCTTTTTTGGTTTCCTCAATCATGAAATAACTAGTAAGATCTGGGAAGACCCACCTTCTCAACTCCATGCAGGGACACTCAGTTACTCTCAGATAGGGGGGATCTCCTACTTGATTCTGTCCCAGGGGTGGGTGAGGGGAGGTGCAGTCCATTTATATCTTCTACATGAAGCTGACGGCTGACACGTAAATGTACCCTGCGGATAGTGCAATTATTTTAGTAAAATTAGAGTGAAACTTCTCCATTTTTTTCTTAGAAATGAAAGCATACTTTCACTTTTTTCCCTAAAAGGGTTGAAAAAAATGAGTGCTGTAGTAACATGAGCATTCTTGGTACTAGAGCCTGATTCCATTGCCCTTAATGTGATAACCTACACCAGCACAGCACATAACATATACGGATTATAAATTTCCAAACAATTACAATCCTGTGACTCTGAAGGCATTATTTCAGGCGTACATGGCAGCTATTCATCAAAAATGGCTTCTAATAATCCATACCTCTCAATACCAATGCTTTTGTGTTGTTCTCCTCGTATTGAAGCTGGGATCATCCTGTGACCTGTTTGCCAACAGAATGTAATAGAAGTGATGATGTGTTTGCACTTCTGATAGAGTGAGCTGCCAGGTACGAAGTCCTATATTGTTATGAAGGAGCAATATGCAGGGACAGCTTAGAGATACTATATAGAGAGGTCGTATGAAGAGGACACACCCGGGGACTAAAGGGAGAGAGAGAAAGAGAGAGAAGAATCCAGCTCTCCTAGCATCCCAGCCTGGCCACCAAACAGCCATGCGCAGGAGTGAAGCCATCTTGAACATTTCATCCTGGGACACTGAATATGGAGCCTCCATCTGACTGCAGGTGCATGAGGAGCTACAAGGAACATACAGCAGAACCCTGGTCAACTCATACCATCATGAGATGTAACAGAGTGAGTGTTCAGGGTTGAAAGGATAATTTGTTATGCAGCCATAAATGACCAGGAAAAGTACCTGAAAATGATTTAGTTTAGTCTTTGTATATTATAGGTGAGGAAACTTAGAAGGGAAGACCAGAGCAGTCAACTCATCTGGCCAATGTTACAAAGTAATTTGAGGGATTAGAACTCACTTCTTTGGAGTTTCGATTGAAGTGTCTCTTCACTTTGGTATGCTGAGTTACTTTAAATATATGAACTCTTAAGCTGGGCATCACACCTATAATCCTAGCACTCTGGAGGCTGAGGCAGGTGGATTGCTTGAGCTCAGGAGACCAGCCTGAGCCAGAGAGAGACCCTGTCTCTGAAAATAGCAAGGCCTTGTGTTGGGTGCCTGCAAGTCTCAGCTATTCTGGAGGCTGAGACTAGAGGATCGCTTAAACCACAGAGTTTGAGGTTGCTGTTTGCTACGATGACATGGTACTCTACTCTACCAAGGCTGTCAAAGTGAGACTCTGTCTCAAAAAAAAGAAAAGAAAAGAAAAGAAAAATCCACATTAAATAGATAAATATAGGGTGGCACCTGTGGCTCAAAGGAGTAGGGCACTGGCACCATATACCGGAGGCAGTGGGTTCAAACCCGGCCCTGGCCCAAAACTGCAAAAAAGAAAAAAAAAAAAGAAATATATGTATATATATATGAACTCTTAAAGTATATCTGTGACCCAGCAATTCCACTTTTAAGAATGTGTCATTTGGAAACAATAAAGAGAAAATGTCATGTGTAAAGATGTTTGCCACTATAAAATATATAACAAACAATTGGAAATAAATTATAAGTCAAAATCTAGAGGTGCAGTTAAGGAATTTGCTGTCTTTATACTTAAAAAATAACATGCAGCCATTAAAAATTATGCTGATGAATCTCAAAGAAACACGTGGTAAGTGATGAAGTAGGGAACGTGAAAGCCAAACACTGAATGCTTTATGTCAGATCCCCCAAATGAGTAGTTTTTCTTCTTCTAAAGAGTAGTTAGAAACGCCAGATTGAAAAGATATCACCAAAAAATTAACTAATTATCAAGAAGCAGTGCAATTAAAAGACATCTATTTTTTCCACTTTCCACATCATTATCATATTTTCACAATAGACACATTTTTATCTTGGAAAAATAAATGTGTACAGGAGAATAAAGCTATACTTACTTTAATGTAATTCCTTTTGGTTATTTAAAAGAAGCTTTTGGATTTTCAGAGCCCTTTTGGGAAGTACTTGTCATTTTGCTGTGCTCTGTGCTGACAGAGTGGGAGAAGGAATAGTCTATGTACTTTATCACTGCTCTTTTGGGTTCTTTTCTTAACACAATCCTGATGTTAGTTTAATTTAATTTGTGTTTTTCTTATAAAAAGAATGGGAACAAAATAAAATTCCATTCTGGTTATTTATAGTCTTTGCTCTTTTTCAATTTTACATAATCAGATTTATAAATAGCATTTAAAATACAAAATGTATGTCGCTTACTATACGAAAATATGAAATTATTATACAGTAACTTTAACCTGGTATTTCGTCCTATTTTCCACGCCAGCTCCTCGATTTGGAATGGATTAGTTCAAAAAAGAAAACTGCCTGTCTTCTTAGAGAAGAAGTTGTTGTGGTTGAAAGTTGTTACTAGCTTTTTACTCATTCAACTAATTTACAAGTAAATCTTTCCCTTAAATGTCTATACAGCAGACCCATTTCTCAAGTGGTTTGTGTTACCTTTGAAATTTTATGATGCATTGGAGAATAAAATGTTAATATCAAAAATAAATCTTTCTTAGGAATTATTTTAAAATGTGAAATATGAGTAAAACTTTTAAAAAATGACATTTACATCTTCAACTTTTGAAGATGAATTCTCAAGTCTCCCTCTTTGTCTGCGGTTTTCTATTCTTTTAACTTCCCTAGTGCCTGCCTGTAACCCAGGACAGGGTCAAAAATAGTTTAATTGCCCAAAAAGACTGTTAAATAGAAACAACATTAAGGTATAGTTAAATTTATGTACTTTATTCTTTTTAGGTACTATCATTACCTGGAAGATGTTTTTCTCCCTAACTCCCTGGATCACAGCAATCATAGATGATTGAGGTTGCTGAATGCATTCTTCCCTGGAAAAATATGGAATACCATGTAATTTGAAAAAAGTAGACAGACTTATATAAACCAACATAATTACTTTTCTGTGCCCATATTTAATGGTTACAAGTGATCATCTGTTCATCAATTTACAAAATCCTGGGGGGTGGGGTGAATCAGTATTTCAGACATTCAACAAGTAATAGAAATTTACTTTAGATTAAAACTATTAGAGATATGAATACATACAATTCTATATTATGATTCTTGTTATCAGTCAGTCATTCAACAAATAATTGAGTCCTCACTGTGTGCCAGCACTATTCTGGACAATATTCTTAAGAAGGTTCCCTATTAGTGAAAGAAAGGTATGTAAACACATTGTACAAAAAGAAATTATTATAATAAGTCTTATGATAATCTGACATAAATTCTTTATTCAAATATGTTCAAAGTAGTGGATACTAGGATAGAAAATGTCAGTTTATGTTTTCAAACATTCAAGAATAGAAAAGCTCTTTGTTACAGAACATACAAACACAACTGCAAATTCACCTTTATTAGCTGTTCATCTTATTTTAAAATATAGCTTAATTTTACCAGTAACAGCTTAAAAAGATGATATTTCATCTTTGGATAACTTTAAGTTTGAGCAGTGGCCTAAATACCTTATATAGAGGAAATGCAATATAGTTTGCTTTAAACAATTTAGAGTTTAGATTTCTTCTCTTTGCAGCCTGCAAACTTGGCATATAACTTTACGTATATGTAAGAGTTATTTATGAAAGAGATATTTTCCAGAAGTTGTGGAGATTGTACACCGTACTTAACTTCTGGTGCCTGCACAGATTTTATTTATTTCAAAGAAACTGCTGTCCATCCGGAGTCCGCAAAGTGGTACATTCATAATATGGGGCTCTTCTGGTCACTGCAGACGACTGGATTACAGGGAAACACACGGATGCTCGGCTGGGCCTATTACATTTTCATGCCCTGATTTTGGAATTGGAACATAATAATTTGAATCTATTGTAGGTGCTAGATGTAGGAGGTTAAAGCAAATTCAGTAAGCTGAGGCAGAGGCTGCCATTTTGGCTCCCACTTGGGGAAAACATGCAGTGAAAGAGAAACAGGTAAAACTGGCCTTCAGCAACAAACAGGATAACAAAGGTTTTTCAATCTAGAGAACAACCTTTGTTCCTGAAAACTTCCCAGTTCTTTTAACCCGCCCTGCCTGTGTTCCTGCCACTGAGATCTCGGAGATTATGTGGAATCTTCATAGTAGTTTCCATTCTTCCTAATTTATTATGAGGGAGACTCTGATTCTTGCCAAATTAGGCAATAGTCTTTATCTAATTTATAGCAAAGTGTAAATGTGTAAATGCCAATTATACCAGTGATATTCCATAGGAGGCTTTGAGGTCTTTGGTTAGATTGTAAGCTTTTAGGGACAGGGCTTTTATTTTACCACTTATTCATGGTTTCTAGTACAGTATGTAATATAGAGGACATGCCCCATAGAATTGTGTTTCATCAAATGAACCTGGAGGAGTGAATGGAAATTTTGTATATCTGCAAAATTTATTTTGTGATTCGCCCAATTATTTATGATACCAGTGGATCACCTTGAACTTGTTTACTTGTTTCTTTATAATTTCAGATGCATAATCCTTAATTTTAGAATGGAGAAAAATCATCAAACATTTTGGCAAATGAATTATGGGTAAGGATACATATCTGACGATTATTAAGTACTGGTTTCATCTTTGTCTAGGGCAGCCACCAAACAGCAGCTGACTCACCTTTTATGCTTAATAACATCTGGTTATTAATTCATTCTTGATTTCCATTTCTGCTTTTCTCTAGATGACTGGTTTGGAGTCACTTCCAGAATGACTGTACAATGGACTCCTGCCAGGCTAACTCTAAATGGTTGATGTCATGTAAATCATACAGGAAGGAAAGCTTGTGTTCTCATTTACCTTCCAATTCAAAGGCCCTTATAAGGGTTTGGAAAAACAGTGCCGTAGGTTACTATTGCCTTCCTGGTCTTTCCTTGCACTGCAGATTTTTTTATATAAATGCCTCAGTTGAAGTTTGTTGTAGGCCAAATCAACTAAATAGATCAGCTTTTCTTTTCTCCCAAATGAGAGGTCATTATCTACCCTAGAGAATTCAGTTAGTAACAACCAGAATGGCAGGATCTGCAACATGGCTGTCTCCATCCCCTTTTTTCCTGGTTGAATATACCATGATCATGACAATTTTTCTGATTTCACTTTGATCCAGATATTTTTTGAACCCTGCTGTACAGTTTTCCATAAATACTGACTTTTTCGGGAGTAGAGGCCAAAATAGCCACAGGGACGGGATGGGAGATAGACAAGTGTGTGTGGGGGTTCCACTGAGTATAGAAATGTAAAAAGTCACTTGAGAAGAGCAATGGAGATTAACAGAGGAATGCTTTGAAATTAAGAAACCATTCTTTTCCCCTTTCTTGTGCTGTAAAACAGTTAATGTTATCATCTATCTTTATACAAGTGTGTGTTTTGATATGTTGGCAACAGAGGATGCACTAACATTGATTTGGCAATTTTAGACAAGGTGAAGGATGCCTGTTAACTTGTACTCAGTGAGTTCTGAGTTATTTGGTCCATGAAAGGGACAAAATCAAAGACAAAACTTTGGATCAGGAACAAACAGCAGAAGAAATTATTATAATTACATAATAATTAGTGTCATTATTATTTATTTCAATTCCATTTTATTCAAACATCTTATTTCATGAGTCTGCAAAATGAAACAATACTGATGTCAATGGAAAGTTAGTGGCTAAACCCACATCTGAATAAGTGGTTTCTTTAGTATCAGATACTAATATTTTCTTAGATTTGATTGAGGTTTACTAGCAGATGATAAGTATACACACTATATTTGTATATTTGCCTGGATTTATAATGCTAATTTCCCTTGAGTCTTGCAATGTACTCCATCAGGGATTAATTTATTGCACTGACTCAATTAATGAATTAATTCTTCTAGTTGCTGTATTTGTCCCTGTTGGACACACTTACTCTGGCTGGTTTCTAGAAGAATAAATATGGTTAAATGATAATTTTGTGGAAGGTTGTGAAAATAATTTGTGGGGAAATGAATAATAGATGATTTGAAAATTCTGAATATACTCTTACTTTTTCATGTCATATAAATATGTCTTAAGATTTTTATACATGGCAATAAATATTTATAGAACAGTTTGAACTAACTCAAAATTTTGTAAGCATACTTATTTCAAACAAATGAAATTGCCATACACTCTAGGAAAACTTTGTAGTGGCTAATTTAAAAATTATGAATTTTTAAGGAATAATTACTAGGATATGACCTGGATTCTCTAAAACATGTGGAAGAAGTCATATCAGACTAAATTCATGCCCATTTTTCATGAGTTTACCCAACTAAATGATCAGGAAGATGTATGTGGCAGATACATGACAAATATGAAGAGACATTAGCAAAGCATTTAAGAAGTTTTCCTATGAGATTTTAATGCAAGAAATTGCAAAATATGGACTAGATCTAAAACAAATATATTTTTTATTCCAATGGTATTCATATATAATAATCTAGTTGCTTAATAATCATTTATTTAGCACTTACTACATGCTGGCATTGTACTAAACAGATGTATCGTCTCATTTAATGCTCAATATAATCTATGAGAGATATATTGTCATTTTACAGATAAAGAAAATGTGGATTAGAGACTAAGTAAACTTTTTAACTGTCACTCAACAAGTAAAAAATAGATATCAGTACCTGAGTAGAAGTTATTTGATATCAAGACCATATTCCCTGCTTCTGGATTAATATCACAATGGCACAAGACATCCAGTGCTGACTTTGGCTCTGCTTAGTTTAGTTGAACCACTGCATTGAAGAAAATATAGATGGCATGCCAAAATATGATTTATTGCATAATCATATAATTTTTTTACTGGTATAGAATTATAAATCATTTGTATGGTAGTTTGGCTTCATTTATTCTATTAATAATATTTTATTGGGCACTCGTACTTTGAACAACAGAATCAGGATCTAGAATTGTGATGAAAATTGCTATTATTAGTTTGATATGAACAAGTTGAAATTTAATGAAGAAAAATATTAGAACTGGCACCTGGGTCTAAGCAAAGTGAAAACATGTGAAAGAAGCAATATGTATGTTAAAGCATAAGGGAAAAATGCTTTGAGGCTTTATGATAAGCCCTGAGCGAGGCAGCACTTTGGTGGTGGGTGCTCAGAGAACCTCCAAGGTTACAGGCTTGTCATCAGAAGGAAAGAACAATGAAGGGAACCATGCCAAATGGTTTGCATTAACCAGAATTCTTCTGGAATATCATTTTAATTTCCAGGTGCCCTAAAACATACAGATATATGTCCACATGAGCTTGCTAAATCATGTCATAGAGAAAACAAACTAGGAATGTTGTTGGGGGCCAGGGAACAGCATTTTAGCTATCTTTAAATATTAAAAGATTTTCCAAGTAGAATGTGACCAAGGATTGATAAACAAAGTATAAGGTTTGGGTGAACGGATGATTATTAAAGCAAATTATTTTGTTTTAACATGAGGAAGACTTCCTTCCTTCCTTCCTTCCACCCAGGATATAGTGTGGTGGTGTGAATCATGGCTCGCTGCAGCCTCAAAAACTTGGGCTCCAGTGATCCTCAGCTTCAGCCTCCTGAGTAGGTGATATGTGCCTCTATCCATGTCCAGCTCATTTTTAAAAATTTATTTGTTATAGATGGATTTCTCTATGTTGCCCAACCTGTGGGCAATCTTCCAGCCTCAGCCTCTTAAAGTCCTGGGATTACATGTGCGAGCCATCGTGCCTAGCCACAGGATGATATTTTCTTTCTTTCTTTTTTTGTAGAGACAGAGTCTCACTTTATCACCCTTAGTAGAGTGCCCTTTTGTCATAGCTCACAGCAACCTCCAGTTTTTGGGCTTAGCCAGTTCTCTTGCCTCAACATCCTGAGTAGCTGGGACTACAGGCACCCCCCAAAACACGGGCTATTTTTTGTTGCAGTTTGGCTGGGGCTAGGTTCCAATCCACCACCCTCAGTATATGAGGCCGACGCCCTACTCACTGAACCACAGGCACGCTCAAGGATGGTATTTTCAACAGACAGAATTATTTCAAGATGCTAAGGGCTGCTTCATTAGAAGGTGAGCATTTAGTCCTAGAAGCATTCAAGAAGATTTAAAACAAGCAAAAGTCAGGAATTCGGTAAGCAAATGCAAGTTATTTCATTTCTGAGAAAACTCTAAATTACAGGGTAAATCTACATGATTGGATAGGAAGCGTGAAAGGTACCAATAATTTTGTAGACAATCTCAAAGGTAGCAAGGGTAGACCTACTTCCATAGGCATTGCTAAACTGTTAAACCTACTTAATTTGTTGCTATAAAATGTTTTGCATATTAAAAAATGGGGCTTTAAGATATTTTTTAAAAATAATGATGGACTTTTCTAATGAATACTTCCCCAGATTTTGTATAAATTAAGCAGCAAAAACAAAGCAGTTAATATGGTAAAGCACATTTAAAAATATGACCGTATGTCATTGCTCTCTGGGTTTCTATATGAGTATTGTCCGCTTCTTTATTTTTTTGTGTAATTACGATGAATCTGCAATAGTAAACAACGTCTCTGGAGGAACATTTGGGAATCACAGTTGTCCTTCCTTTTATTCACTAGTGACATCGCCTTTGGCCTATCAAGCCCACTCAGGTCTATGAAAGCAATGTCTTGATGGTACTTTGAATGTGTGTGGCTGCTCTGTGGCCTGTTTGGATTCTTTCTCCTTTGTGGGGAGTGCAGTCCAGCCATGCTCTGGAGAAGAGTATCAAAAAGGGGTTTGTCTTTTTGACTTATTGACTTCTCCTTATCCCCCTCCAGTCGGAATCGTCTCCCTTCTTCCAGACTCTGGGACCTGAATGTGTAATTACTGCCTGTTTTCTGTAGAGCAGTTACCGCCTAATTTGACTTGTTGCACAGCAGAATGACAAAAGTGCTGGCTGTCAGGCGAGGTCAGAGATCAGCCGCTGCCCCCGTGGACTGCAGGCAGCAGCGGGAGGATTCTGCAGATGGCTCTCCTCAGCTGGGGCGCGGGGCTGCAGCTGTCTGGGGCCACTTCAGATGACTCTGCCGATGAAACTTGGACTGTTTCAACACACACTCTCCCAGGCTGCAGCTTGGCTCCTTGCCTTCTTATGAAGGATCGGTGAATCTCTTGAAGGACATGGAGATATTTCTTGTGCTTTGTGTACTAATTTCAAGGGGACTTCCTACCTAAGTAAGCGTTAACATACTAGGCCAGTTTTCCTTTATACACTGAAGGTTATAAAATAGTATTTTAAAAGAATGTTAAAACAGAATGCTGCGTTACGAAGGAAACTGCTGTGTGTGTGTTTTTTGTTTCTCTTTTTTTTTGAGACAGAGTCAGTCTCACTTTATCTCCCTCGGTAGAATGCTGTGGTATCACAGCTCACAGCAACCTCAAACTCTTGGGCTCAAGCTATTCTCTTGTTCAGCTTTCCAAGTAGCTGGGACTTACTGGCACCCGCCACAAGGCTCAGCTATTTTTAGAGACGAGGTCTTGCTCTGGTTCAGGGCTGGTCTGGAACCTGTGAGCTCAGGCCACCGCCTTGGCCTCCCAGAGTGCTGGGATTACAGGCGTGAGCCACCGCGCCCAACCCTGCTGTGTGTTAAATAGGATAATAACATGGATACAAATAAATGAATTGTTTTTGAAGATAGAAAATCCTATAGATGCTGTAAATAAAGGATCATAAAATTAGAAAGAAAATGAAGAAGCACACCGAAGAAAAAGTACATTAGTTAACCTAATCCTATATGCAATAAATAAATATTCTTTTCTTTTCTTATTAAATCATAGCTGTGTACATTAATGCATTCATGGGGTACAATGTGCTGGTTTTATATACAATTTCAAATACTTTCATCAAATTGGTTAACATAACCTTCTCCGCACTTTCTTAATTATTGTGTTTAGGCATTTATACTCCACACTTAGTAGATTTGACATGTACCCTTGTAAAATGCACCATAGGTGTGGTCCCACCAATTACCCTCCCTCCACGCATCCTTGTTCCCACCCCTCCCCCTCCTCTTTCCCCTTCATCTTGGGCTGTAGTTGGGTTACAGCTTTCATATGAAAGTGTGTTTGCTTATATATTGGTTTCATAGTAGGGCTGAGTACATTGAATATTTTTCTTCCATTCTTGAGATACTTTACTGAGAAGAATATGTTCCAGCTCTATCCATGTAAATGTGTAGAATATAAATGTCTTAACACAATAACTAAGAAAATGAGGTGAAGGCTATGTTAACCAGTTTGATGAAAGTATTTCAAATTGTATATAAAACCAGCACATTGTATCCCATAATTGCATTAATGTACATAGCAATGATTTAATAAAAAAAATCCTCTGGAAAAGGATGGTTTTTAGATGAACTTTATTTTATTAAAAAAAGACGAAAAGTCTCCATATTTTTTAAGGCTGCATAATATTCCATAGTGTACATACACCACAATTTATTAATCCATTTGTGGGTCAATGGGCACTTGGGCTTCTTCCATAACTTAGCAACTATGAATTGGGCTGAAATAAACATTCTGGTGCAAATATCTTTGTTATAAACTGATTTTTGGTCCTCTGGATATATACCTAGTAGAGGAATTGAAGGATCAAATGGCAGGTCTATTTTAGATCCCTATGTGATCTCCAAACTTCTATCCAAAAAGAATATATTAGCTTACAATCCCACCTACAGTGCGGGCAATTGGAGCAACACCAAAAATACATTACTGGACCCTGATCAAACTAAAAAGCTTCTGCACAGCCCAGAACATAGGAGCAAGACAGACAGCCCTCAGAATGGGAAAAGATATTTTCAGGGCACGTCTCTGACAAAGGTTTGAAAACTAGAATCCACAGAAAGCTCAAACTTATTAGCAAGAAAAGAAAAAGTGATCCTGTCTCATTGTGGGCAAGAGATTTGAAGAGAATTTTCTCTGAAGAAGACAGGACATGGACTACAGACACATGAAAAAAATGCTCATCATCCTTAATCACCAGAGAAATGCAAATCAAAACCACTTTGAGATATCATCTAACTTCAGTAAGATTAGCCACATCACAAAATCCCAAAACCAGAGATATTGGTATGGATGTGGAGAAAAGGGAATAAATAAATATTCTTAAATATTTTTTCTTGTGTTTTATCTAGTCTACATTTAAATCTCTGATGGGATGCAAATTCAGATATATTTCTGGAGAGAGAACATTTTACTGGGATAATAGGATTCCTTAGTCCCACTATCAAACACTTGAAATATTTAAAATAATTAACCTTCTTTAAATTTTAGTCAGACCTACTCATCTAACTCATGGTCATTTTAGTGAATGAAACAAGTGTTAAGTGTAACTGAGAGAAAATACAACCTAAGTGATGATGCTAATATTTTGGAAATCTGGAATAAAATACAAGATGGCTTTGACAAAATTGATTCATCTTTAAAAAATGCCATATAGTAAAGTCCAATATAATGCAGATGGGTACAAAAAAATTAAATGCAAATTTCAGAAGAAATAACCTAATAAATTTTGTTGTCCATGCACTTAATAGGAAGTAGAAATAAAATGCTAACTATCACACTGCAATACACCAGTGTGATATTGCAATCGACCAAATATGTTAGATACTAGGAAGGGTTCCTTACTGCTCCATTCTATAGAAGGAAAATATTGTTTCATTTCTATTACTATGTCATGATTCATTCATGTCAAGAAGCTGTAGGACACTTTAGAGTTCAGGATTTTAAACCCTAGAAAGCCAGATATTAATCAGAAAAAAGTCATTTTTAGATTACCAGGATGAGGAAAAACATGGAAATTAGGAAATGGTTGAATACAGAGTAAGCAAACAGGAGGTAAGGGCAGTGAGAAACACAGCCAGCCTGAGTCAGGATGTCATGAGAATCAGGCTGTCAGAGCAGAAGTGTTGGCACCGTGAGTCATGACGGGTATGGGGGAAGCATATAGTCCAGTTCTCTGCCTGCAACAAGAGGATTTAAGACACAGGACGTCTCAGTGATCTGCTTGTGTGGCCTCCTTCACCTGATTCTTTGGGTTAATGCTAGAAGAAGTACCACTGTTTCCATCACAACAAACATACTCTTTACTGAGGGCTTACTGTGTGCCCTGGCATAGTATAGAGATTCACTCATTTATTCATTCATTCCTTTATTCCATAAATAAGTATTGAACTTACAATGTTCCAGTCACTGTGATAATTATTAGGAAATAATGCTGAGTAACAAAAACATGGTCCTTGCTTTTATAGCAAGAGTGACAGATATTAATCATATAGTGTACACAAATAAAATATGTACAATTAAAATGTGTAAGTATTATGAGCAATAGAAAAGGATTCTAGGAACGTAGATAGTTCATTAGATTTCATTGGATTTCATTTGGTGTGCTTAAACTTGCAGAATCCTCACTTTATAGAGGAACAGACAGAGGCTTGCAGACATTAATACCCCAAATCACACACCTTCAAGGTAAGAGATGAAAACTCCTGTGTGTTGTCTTCCTAGTCACATCCACATTGAAACAATGTGGAATTGAAATGGAAACTTAGACACAGTATAAACTAATTCATTTATTTATTCAAATAGTATTTATCGAGTATAGACTTGAGATGGAAAATTAGATTCAATATAAATTAATTTAGAAACTAGTGAATAGAAACTAGATCCAATAATCCAATATCTAATTTAGATCTGGTGACTAGAAACCTAGATCCAATATAAACTAATTCATTTATTTATTCAAATCATATTTATTGAGGGATAGGTCTAGACACAGGAGATATAATAGAAAAACACCTCTTACATTTTAATGAATGAGAACAGCTAGATAAGCAAGGTAGCTATCTAAATATCAGTGATGGAATAATAGCAGAGAAACAAAGGAGTCATGTGATAGGCCAGTGGTTTTCAGCTGGTGGAACACAGCACACTGGTGTGGGGGGGACAGAATCTTAGGTATGTCCCCCCAATTTTTAAAGATCATTAATTACATTATTTTCACAAGAAGTTTAAAGCACAGTAAGTTTAATTCTTTCTTTTTTACTCTTTTTTTTGGATTAACATAATAAGTGTGCCGTGGAAGTTTAATTACAGGTTCAAGTGTACTGTGAGATAAAATGTTGAAAAGCACTGTGATAGGCAAGGATAAAATCTCTCTTTTGTTAGGCAGTATCCCAAACGCCCCCTGAATCCAGAATAACAAGCAGCTCCTCCTGGGAAGGCTAAGGGAAGAGTCTTTCAGGCAATGGGGATTGTTGGGACAAAGGCCCTGGGCTGGGCAGAGCATGGCATAGTTGAAGTACAGAAAGAACCCCAGGATGGCGAGAGTGTTAGGGAGAATGGTACAGGATGGGTTTGAAGAGCTCATCAGGGCCCAGAGTGGAAAGGATTTTGGAGGTCAGGTGTTTGGATTTTATTTCCTGAATAAGGAATTTGGAGAAGGTTATCAGAAGAGACAGACGAAGAAGATGGGATGTGATTTCAGTTTTAAATGATCACTCTGCTATGAAGAGGGTGCCCTGAGGGAGGCATCACTGGATGAAGGGATTTCATCAGGACTTTCTGCCACAAGCCTCCCGGGTGAAAGACGATGATGGCACTGAGGCAGTGGCAACAGTCGAATTGCAAAGAAGTGAATGCTTTAAAGATGTGTTTATTAAGGAAAATGTCACATCTATGCAAATTTAGAAAAAAAAGTAAAATCAAATTCACCCATCACTCACTTTTAGCCAATGCAAAACTTACTGCCAGTTTTGTTT
This sequence comes from Arctocebus calabarensis, assembly GCA_963573935.1. Taxonomy (NCBI): domain Eukaryota; kingdom Metazoa; phylum Chordata; class Mammalia; order Primates; family Lorisidae; genus Arctocebus; species Arctocebus calabarensis. The sequence goes on along the minus strand of CAUYON010039546.1, from coordinate 38,193 downwards.
CCTCTACACCTCACTAACTTCTTCAGATTACTGTACCAAGTATGAGATATTCTGCCATTCTATCCCTAAGTATTACGGTATGAATCTCTAATAGAGGGGGATCTATATTTTGAACATAGTATTAACTTATACCTAAGAGTGAACAATAATCCCCCGAGTTATTAAACATCTCTGTCAATACTCAAGTTTCTTTGTCTAAAGAGGTGTGTTAATGTTTTGTTTAAGGTCCTCATGTTTGTGTTATTGTACTTGATTGATGTCTTTCTCTTGTTCTTTTATTTTCAACTTACTTATTGAAGAATGTAAGTGCCTTCATTAAAAGTGTTCATCAATTTTGATTTTCCTAATTGCATCCCATGGGTGTCATTTCCTGTGCTCCTCTATCCCTAGCAAATTGACAGTTAAAGCCAGAAGTTTAATTGGATTCAGGGTTTTTGTTTGTTTGTCTGTTTCTTTTGGCAAGTATACTTGCATCAGAAGGCACATAACATCTGATTGTCTCTTTTTGTGATGTTAGCAATCATTGACAATCAGCACTTAGATCTCTTAATTAGCGCTTGCAAAATAGGGATAAAGTAATTCTATCGTTCAGAAGTAGTTGGCTTTGAAATATATTTTAGAGATAGTGTGGATAAGACTCACTGATGAAATTTTCATTCAAAGGAGAGAAAGCGATAAGTTAGAAGTGACTCCTGTGCTTTTGGCTGGAGGAATTAGGCTGACAGAATTGCCAATTTTTAACTTGGGGAAGCCTGAGCGAGCAGCTTTAGGGTGTGTGGAAAATGAGGATAGAAAGGTGGTATATTGTATAAATATTCCAGTGGGTGTTTGAAGAAGGCAGTCTAGATTTCAGAAAAGGGATCAGAGCTATGTAGTGCTGTCAGAACATATGCTGCTTTTTTAAAGCTGGGGGTCTGACTGTGATTACCTAGGAGGAGGTGTGCAGGAGAAAAGAATTGATATCCAAGGGGAACTATGTTGAGAAAATGAACAGAAAGGCTAACTTGTCTCAGAAAGCCTCTCCAGGTACAAAAATATAAAGTGGAAAGAAGAATGTCCCTTCTACACCCTAGAGGAGAAACAGGGTGCTCATCCAGGGACAAGCAGTGCTGATGCGCAGAAGGCATCTTCTGTTCACCTGCAGCTCGGACACCAACCGGATTTCCTCGTTGGTCAGCAAGGTGATAACAACTAAAAGGCACTCCTAGGAAAGGAGTGAAAACTCTACTGTGGTAGGCAGAATTCTACCATGGTTTCCACGACCTTTGTCACCTGGTAGGACTCATGCCATTAAGTTATGTCATGTGGCAAAAGATATTTTGTAATATAATTCAGGTTACTGATATGTTGATCTTGAAAAAGGGAGATTACTGGGTGTGTCTAAACTGACCACAGGGGCCTTTTAACAGCAGAGAGTTTTCTCCTGGTGGCAGAGAACAAGATCAGAGAGATCCTAAGTGTGGGAAGGATTCCATGTGGTGTTGCTGGCTTGAAGACGGCCGAGAAAACTGGCTAGCACAGCAATGGAGATGCCAGTCCTACAAGCCCAAGGGACTGAATGCTGCCAACGCCCTGAATGAGCTCAGAAGTGTGTCCTTTTCCAGAGCCTCCAGATAATGGCGCAGACCAATAACCACCTACCTGATATCTTGATTTTGGACTTGGGAGTCTCTAAGCAGAGAACTAAGAGTACCTGGACTTGTGACCTACAGAACTGTGAGATAATGAGCGGGTGGTGAGCTGATAAGTGTGTGGAAGTTTGTTACTCAGTATTGGAAAAGTAATTCTCCCATGACATGCCAGGCACTGTGCTAGGCGGCTAGGAGCTGGGCAAGCAGGTCTGGGCCTAAACCCTGCTTTCAGCCATCCAGCTACGTGAAGAGAAGAGGTGGAACTGAGCCCTGTCTCGAGACTTTAACCAGACCTTTTCTTCTTGTAAGAAAAACAAGCAGCACAGCCCCAGTTCCTTCCGTCTCTTCCCTTGTAATGAACCAGCACACACCGGGAAATATATGATTAGCTGACATACAGCTCTTATATTTGTTATCTTATCAGGATGGAATCATTGATGACTTAACATGGAATGTAGTGTGAGGATCAATGTCTAGCATTCGCTCAAATTTGTTATTATCAAAAAGTATCCACAAGGTATAATTAGCACAGTTTAAGCACACTGTCATGCAGATATAACATCTCAGGGTTCTCTTCTTAATGTACAAATGCAAATATGAGCTGAGTAGATACACCTGCTTGGGTCTGGAGTATTTAATTGAGAGGGTGGCTTTGGGGTTATAGTAATGTTCTTGCAAACCCTATTTTAAGTCAGTGAATGTGTGGCTTTCAATTATTTTTCAAAAAGCCAATGTAGAACTAGGACCTTTCTAATCAATGACATTATTTAGATAAGAAATATGTGTACATAGTAATCAGAGAAACTTTTATTGAGCAACTACTCCAACCAGGCAAATTTGACAGTGCGTGTTCACCCACTGATTGTTGCTAATGTGTTAAAATTTGGTACATAAGGCATTTGAGTAGAGGCCTACATTAAGTATTTTCAAAATCTCTTTTTGAAGGAATCACTATTATACTTAGAAGAAGTGACGCAAATTTATTACTGGTAGAATAAAGTCATATTTTTAAACTGTAGGTTAAAGGAAACCCTCCCTCTCTCTCTACAGCAGAGATGGCGACCTCTCCCTGCTTCTTCTTTCATATTTGTCACTAAGAGGCAGCTACCCAGGCAAGGACCACATTTTCCAGCCCCCTCTTACACCCAAGTAAGAGTTGTTCTAAGTGACTTGTTCTTACCTGTAGACAATGTATCACTTTCTTTTCTTCACCTGCCAGCCACAGGAAGAGGATTCTCAGACCCCAATGTGGGTGGTCAGGCCACAACATAATAAGAGCCTGATTCTTACATCACCTCCTGGAAGATGACAGGCTGACCAGGAACACCTACATGAATGAAACTGCTAGGAAACCCGTCATGTTAATTTCATTGTATTAAACTAAGAAGAATGCTATGTTTATGAAGCATAGAATGATAATCATTCCAAAGATTTGCATATAATAATCTTTATAATCTGAGACTGTCATACAATTGATCAAAATCCTCTTCAAGGGCATCAAGATGTCACTAGTAATTCAAACCCGTGTAATAAGCAGAAAGCATGGTAAAAAATTATATTCAAGGCAGGGCCTATGCTTAGTGGGTAGGGCACGGGCCACATAACACAGAGGCTGGTGGTTTGGAACTCAGCCCAAGCCAGCTAAAATCAACAATGACAACTGCAACAAAACAATAGCCAGGCATTGTGCGCCTGTAGTCCCAGCTACTTGGGAGGCTGAGGCAAGAGAATAGCTTAAGCCCAAGAGTTTGAGGTTGCTGTGAGCTGTGACACCATAGCACTCTACTGAGGGTGACATAGTGAGACTCTGTCTCATGAAAAAAAATTATATTCAATTTATCCTTTATTTTGGAAAAATAAAGCAAATTGTTACTTGCAGTATGTCATTTTTAGATCACTGCATGCACACTTTTATTTCACCATTAAAAAAATTAGCCATTAACTTTTTTTTTTATCTCTAAAGAATTTCTGCTTCCATTAAAAAGCAGATGTATCTTTTGCAGATGCCTCAACACATAGTTAAATTTCAATCTACTTTAATAAGTATTTGGTCCTCCAAACCAACATGATATAATAAGTTATTAAAATTTGAAGTCAACAAATAATACTTTCTCCTCACAAAATTGCTGTATAATAAATCAGTAAGCATGTGTCACTTAAATGGAACAAACCTAGAATTTTCTTTATATTGGAAGTTATAGAAGGTTATAAAGCAAATTCCATAATAAATATTTAATAACAAATTTAAAATGAAGTATTTTGTTTTCTTTACTAAAAGCCACTTCTTTGTCATATCTCACTCTAAATATGAAATTTCTTTTTTCTTTTTACATATACATGTGTTTATTAGGTTTCCACTTTTTTGCCTTCACAAAATTAAAAAGGCTTAAAATTTAACAACAATAACAATGTTTAAGATAAAGACTAGAAACAAAAAATATGAAATGGTTTTTAAAACTTCTTTTGTTTTTAAAACTGTTAAGAGAATTCACAAGATTATATATTATGGTGAAAGGGACTTACGAATCATAAAATGTAAGTTGTGATAGTCTGATCAATTAAAAAATATTTTATTTGACAAGAATGTCAGTGGATAAAGATTAATAATATTTTTCTGTTACTTAATTTTCCTTTGTGTTTTTAAAAATGTATTATTTCATTTTATTTTTTAGATATAGGGTCTCACTCTGTCTCCCAAGCTGGAATGTAGGGGTGCAGTTGTAGCTACTGCACCCTAGAATTTCTGGCCTCAAGTGATCTGGCCTTGGCCTTCCAAAGTGCTGGGATTCCAGGCATGAGACACCTCACCCTGGATCCTTTGGGTTACATTTCCTGATTCATTTGAGCCTCCTCTGAAAGAGGAAGTATTTCTTTAATGTGATTTACAAACTAAATTCTTTGCAATGAAGCAGGTGACAAAGACAACCCCCGAAGTAGCAGTTATAACGTGGTGTGGTGTACCCCATCACAGAGAGCAAAAAGAATGAGGCGGAAACCTAGACAGGCAGAATCAGCTAGTCCAGACTGAAGGCAACAGAAAATCTGTCTGAAAAATGACTATAATGAAGCCTCGATGAGCTGGGCAGGGGAGAGTTCAAGAAGGGGTTTTCCAGGCAAGAGTACAGCAGGGGCTGCAGGGCTGCTCATCAAAGCCGGAGGTGTAAGCAGAAGGTAGTTCACACAGACTTAGAAGGGCTGTTAAGGGCCTCAGACTTCATCCTTAAGGAGCCTGGGGAAGCTAATCAAGTTGTAAGCAGGACAGAAACATGGTTAATTTTCCTGTAAATCAGATTCTTTGATTGGGGCTGGGTTTGAACCCACCACCTCTGGCATATGGGGCTGGCGCCCTACTCCTTTGAGCCACAGGCACCACCCGAGACACGGTTAATTTTGTGTGGTAGGATGATCACTCCCATCGTTAGAGGGTAAGGAAAGGAGAAGGTGGGTGGAAGGAATCCAGGGAAGATACACATACAAGGGCAGCCAAGCTAGGGTTGTGGTGGTGAGTATAGAAGAAGTGGACAGAGGCCAGAGACACATAAAGGCGTCAGCTCGATTTAGTGGCCTTAGGAAAAGAGGCAGGAGATGAGGTCTTGTACTTTCTAACTATGTATGTCAAGACTGAGTTTCCACTTAACTCTACAGACTGGGTTGTCTTTTCATGTGAGTCCCTCAGTTGATCCCAGACTGGAGATTTTGTTCCTGTCTCTGACAAGTAGGTAAAGAGACAAGTCCTCAAAGCCTCCTGATGTGGGCTTACAAACTCCCCTGTCCCTTCAACCCAGGAACCAGGAGAACAATCTAAGTTTGCATTTCAAAGAATTCTTTTTTTTTTTTTTTGATGATTTTTTAAAAATTAAATCATAGCTGTGTACATTAATGCAATCATGGGGTACAATGTGCTGGTTTTATATAAAATTTGAAATATTTTCATTGAACTGGTTAACATAGCCTTCATGGCATTTTCTTAGTTATTGTGTTCAGACATTTATATTCTGCATTTAGTAAGTCACCTGTACCCTTGTAAGATGCACCATAGTTGTGATCCCACCATTTACCCTCCCTCCACCACAGAATTCTTTTTATTGTTGTCTACAGTTGGTTCTCATTTTTGTTCTGTACCAGGACCTTAAAAGTTACTCATAATTGGAGTCGGTGGATCTTGATGTATCAGGACAGAGGAAGCTTTCATGCAAATTTGTTTCTGCTTCTCTCAGAGATACTCTGCGCTCTTCCAGACTCCATGTAACAGTGACTACAGAGATGGCTATGAAAAACATAAAGCTATCAGTCTTTGTCAAATACTCTGTAACTGGAGACAGAGGAGGGGTTCAGTTCTCTGTGTTACAAGGACAGAGGAGAAAGGTCAGTGATAGATCATGTGGTACGAGATTTCCCCTTAAGCAATCTGCTGGGAGTTGCTCCCAGTGTGGAGGCTTTTGTCCGGCTCAAGCCTCTTAATTCTAAAGCCTCAACTTAAGGCTACAAATGTTCCCATCTCTGCTCTGTATAAAATTAGGAAAAGGAAGGATGCATTGAAAGTAGATTTGGGTGAAAAATTAATTTTTACCATTCATGAAGGCCAGGAACTAATATTAACAATTGTTTAACTTCAGAAAAATGAATTAGATGACTTATAAATTATGTATGTGGGAAAAAAACCTGTCAATGGGTGGTTTGAGGATTCAGAAGAGCACTTAGCGATAACAAAAGGTATTTTGTGCAGCTGGTCATATCGGGATGGGCTTTTGCTCTTCCTTTGTGCCTGAAAATGGTGAATACAGGATTGTTTTTGTGTAATTCCCTGGCAGTGAGGGAACCAGTGATTTCCATAAAGCATTTATCATCATGTGTTTATCTGCTGTTTGGAAGCATAGAAGGCAATAGATGAAAATGCAATAGGAAATTCAGAGAACTGAAAAGTTGTTTAAGAAACAACTAGAGCATCTGAATAGCGAGCCCATCTCCTAGCAACAGGGCACTATCTCATTGTGAGTCTTTTTCCCAGATCTCTTGAGCAACCCTGGAAATCAGAACCGTACATGTACTGTAAAAAGGAAACAAGAGATCAGATCACTAAACAAGTTTGGATTTACCTGTGTCTTAAGAAATCTCCTAGAGCATTAAAACGTTTTGTTACTTACTCTGACTTTTTAAAAGAAATATTTAAATTAGAATACCTTTTTTTCCTGATTAATTTTATTTTTTACCATATCAAGTAATATGGAAGTTTGGACCATCTATGAAAAATTTCATTTTGGAACACAGTGTTTTCCAAATGTTCAGTCTTACTTTGAAAGGCATTTTATCAACCAATATGACTTGTTAAAAAATGATGTAAGCCTATTTTTTGAACAATGTTTATTTTGAATAATGAAAAATAAATGTAGTTTAAATTTAAAGTAATTTATTCTAGTCTAAATTCTATAATGAACAGAAAAATAACAAACCATAATTCAGGAAATAGCTATTCGGAGTTAATGGGATATGTATCTTTTGTTCAATTTTGGTACCTGTGGTTGGAATCCTAGTTCAATAAGATGCTTCAATTAGTATAGCATAGATGATTAAGCAGTGTATGAAAAACCAAACCCTGGTACTGCCTGATTTTCTACAGCTGTTTCCTTTTTCCTCTTATACTTAATCCCATTTAAGAAAAAAATACATGGCTTTCTGTATTTAAAGAAGATAGCTTAATTAACACTCATCAGAACTGTCTAAAATAAAGTATAAAGAAATGAGTGAGTTTGTCCAGGAATCATACAGACTTCTAAAAGTAAAGTATAACTACACCTGAAAGATAGTCTGAAATCCAAAGAATACTTTCCTCTACATAAAGAGAGTGCCAAAAAACATTATATACATTTTAAGAAAGGAAAAAAAATATATTAAAGTTGTAATACTCAATATAAACAGACAAGAAAAGGTGAAAACGAATCACATTTGAGCACCTCTTGTAATTGCATAAGTCAAAGACGACTCGGGTATTACAATTTTAATACTTTTTTTCTTTTAAAAAAATGTGTGTGTATATTTTTGGCACCCTCTGCATTTTAGTAATCAGATAGCCATTTATCATCCCAGCTGGGTCTGACTTCTTTCATTTTAGGGAAGACTGATCAAGGACTTCACTGTAGTGCAGAAGAGATTGTACTGGGTTTCATGATAATATTACCCCCCACATTTTATCTTATGGTTTTACAGAAGAAAAAAATTTTCATATGAATATTAATTGCAGCTTTATGGACAATCCCAAGGTCCTCTTTTAATTCATAGATGCCCCAATATTAACTTAAAACTGAGTGACTGAAAAGTGTCCCATTATATTCTCGGCATTGGCAATGTCAAATCTACAGAGACAAATGCACCTGGAGACCAATGACCAGACTACCACAAAACAGAAGCTTAATTATGTTCACTCAGTTTCAAATTATTCCCAACAAATTACCTCGGGTAGGTGACACATCCATAAAGGCAAGACTCTAATTTCATATGCACAGTAATGTGCTCCTGTAAACTGCTGTAATAGGGTTCTAACTAAGTTTTCCTCTTGACTTCACTGAGCTGAAATATTGCAGACTGGGTGTTTGTTACAGTGTTTCCAATTAATTTTTGACCTTGGTGCTGCTCGGGTACAATGAGGCAAGTGAAGGGTGGAGACCAGATTTAATTTTGAATTTCCGGACTGCTGTAGGTTTGTATCTCAACTTGAACATTACTTAAACATGTTATTTTTGGTCAGTGACTTTTTATGCAGCATGCTGGGCAAATGTGATTAAGCAGGCTAAGTTTTGTTCTCTGCTGTCCTCCAAGTTCTTGTGTGGGAACTCGAAGTCTCAACAGGAAACACCTGTATGGTAGTTACATCCCAAGCCTTCCAAGAGAATTAGTATATAACATTGTTTCTGAGCCTCACAAGCTCTTCCCCAAATAGAAATGCCCAGCTGTGTTTGAAGACTGTGTTTTTAATTACTAGTGAGAATCCAACCTCTTGGTTTAGAAGTGGACCTTGTCTTGATGGTCTATTAGGCTTAGCTCTATCAAGGAACAGTCAACAACATCATTCATTTATTTCATCATTCAATATTATATATTTTTTGTTGTTTTTGGTGACAAGGTCTTACCTTGTTACTTGGGTTACAGTGCTGTGGCCTCCTCATAGCCACCTGCAACCTCAAATTCCCTGGTTCAAGTGGTGCTCCCACCTCAGCCTTTCAAGCAGTAGTGACTACAGGCATGCACCAACTTGCCTGGCTATATGTTCTTGTTATTTTTATTTTTTAGCAACATGGTCTCCCTATGTTGCCCAGGCTTGTCTTGAACTCCTGGACTTAAGCAAATCCTCCTGCTTCAGCCCCAGGCCTTGGGTTCAAGGCACTGTTTTTTTGTTAGTTTTTAAAATCAACCAACATTTATTGAATGCCTACTATCTGCAAGGATTGTGGAGGTATACAAAGATAAATCAGATCTGTATAGTATTCTTATGAGAAATTAATAATAAACACAATATTGTCTTAGATAAAATGCAATTAATTCCTCTTTAGAGACAAGCAGAAGGCCTTTTGACAGATTGTTGCCTATGTAAAAAAAAAAAAACAAGTTGAAATCATGCTAATACCTTATATAATCTTTTCTTTTTAGAAAATAATGGATTAGGCATAATTTTAAAAACCCAATCTAGAAATGAAGAATAAACATAACAAAATGACACTTTGAATTTTATAGCTGATCTTCTTGTAAAGTTAGAGAAATCCTTAGAGACAAAAAACTAGGTGGGTGCTGAAAGCAAAAGTGGTAACTCACACTGAACATGAGGCTTCAGTGGTCCTGTAAAAATATGCAGCTTTACCTCACCCAGAGACTAGAGTTTTAACAGCTCAGTGGCCTCAGGAAACAATGCCTCGAACCCAAGCAAGAGATGTTGTAACTGAGATCAGAGCATGAGGCTGGCAGTCTTAAAGAGTTGTACCCTTCCTAAAAGAGTGGACTAGAAAAGTTAATTTGCTGTAATAGGGAAATGGTAAGTGTAATAAACTTGACTGGATTAAGATATATTCAGATACCTGGTAGAACATTATTTTGGGTATATCTGTAAGGAAGTTTCTGGAAGAGATTGGTATTGAATAAGGAACATCCCCTGCAGAGGACGCCAAGAGCCACACAACCTCTGAGCAGGATGATTGGCAGCTGGTGGGCGGGCCCTGGGCCAATTTGCCCACAGGGGCACCTTGCAGAGAGAGAACCCAGCCCATGGAGAACCTTGGGCACGTAGTCATTGTCTAATACTCCCCTCACTTGTCTTGTGCTGTCTCAATAAAACCCTACTGTGGAGGTTGCTCAGGGCTACCCTGCAATCAAGGTTAGCCCACCTCCTACAAGTGTGTACTTCTAATCCAGGTCTCGCCTGGTTCCTTTCTGAGGGGCTCCGACAATCCACCTCACCTGATATGGGATGGGCACCAAGCCTATAGATGACGTCCTCGCTAGAGCAAAAAGGTAGAGGAAAGATAAATTCTCTCTCTGTTTCTTTGGGTGCTAGGATTCAGTTCTCCTACTGCCCTTGAACATCAGAACTCCAAGTTCTATGGCCTTTGCACTCTGTGACTTGCATGAGTGGTCCTCCAGAATCTGTGGCCTTCAACCGCTAACTTCAGCTTCTATAGGTCCTGCGGCCTTTGAACTTGGACTGAGCCATGCTGCCAGCTGCCCTTGTTCTTTAGCTAACAGATGATCTATCGTGGGACTTCTTATCATCCAATAAGCCAATTCCTGTAATAAATCCCCTCTCATCTTTCTCTCAATAGACATCCTACTGGTTCTGTCTCTAGAAAATCCACACTAATACAATGGGGATATTTGTGATCTTATCCTCAATTCATGATAGGAAAATACAGTTGCAATCACAAATTTTCCTAACTCAGCAATTGAATTTGAATGTACTGCAACAGAGATGTGTAGATAACACTCAGCTAAAAAGTTAATTAATAGTGGTCAGGGATATCTTTTGCTCCATGGAGAAGAACAGAAGCAAACACAATTCCAGCTGGTAGTGATACATGTTTAACATACATCTCTCAGCCTCCCTGCAGAAAATATAACAACAAATTACAACTTGTATCCAAAATATACCAATGACCTCTAAAATTCAACGATAACAAAGCAAAACATATGATTTAAAAATAAGCAAAAATATGAACATTTTACCAAAGAAGAAATAGATGACATAAAAGCTATGAAGATATGCTCAACATCAGATCATTAGGGAATTTAGAAGTGAAACAATGATGAAAAGCCCTGAATATCTCTTAGAAAGGTGAAAGTCTGAACACCAAATGCTAATGAAGCCATGGAGTGACATGATCTCATTCATTGTTGGAGATGCAAGATGGAACAGCCACTTTGGAAGACAGCTCTGCAGTTTCTTACAAAGCTAAATCATAAGGTATGATCATAAGATCCAGCAATCATACTTCTAGGTATTTACCCAAGTAAGTTGAAAATTTATCTTGATACAAAATCTGTACACAGATGTTTATAGCAGCTTTATTTATACTTTCCAAAACTTGGAAAGAAGCAAGCTATCCTTCGGTAGGTGAATGGATAAACTGTGATACATATATATAGTGGGATGTTATCCAGTGATAAAAAGAAATTAGTCATTAATCCATGAAAAGATATTGAGGAAATCTAAATATACATTACTAAATGGAAGAAGCCAGTGTGAAACTCTATGATCCCAACTGCATGACATTTTGGAGAAGGTGAAAGTATAGAAACAATAGAAAAAAAAAAAGAGTAGTTGTCAGAGGTTTGAGGCAGGAAGGTAGAGATTGAACAGGTGAATTGCGGAGGATTTTTTAAGGCAGTGAAACTGCTCCATATGATACTGTAATGATGGATTCATGGCTCTACACATAGTCACACCCCATATAACAGCATAACACAAAGAATAAGCTCTGTTGTATAGCATGGGCCTTAGTTGATAATAGTGTATCAACATGAGTTTATCAGTTGTAACAAATGTACAATACTAATAATGTAAAATGTCAACAGTGGAAAACTTTGGGAATGGAAAAAGAAAGGATATATGGGAATTCTCAATCTTTCTCTGATCAATTTTTCTATAAGTGAAAAATTTCTCTAAAATAAGATACAAAGTACAAAGAAAGACGTTACCATAAAAGAATGTCACCTGGGGGAATCAACACTTTGACAATGTAGAATAATTGATATATTGGACATGGACCTTAAAATTACACATGTTTAAAAGGTGAATTTTAAAATGAGGAAAAAAATGAGAAAAAGGACAAAAAACAAAGAAAGAAGAATATTTGAAAATTAGCCAAATAGATATAGGATTCTAGAAAAAATGTTATAATTGAAATTAAAAACTTGTAGGAACATTAGACTTCTACTTTTGCCCAGATAGAGTAACAGGGACTTTATTTACCCACCCACTTGAAACAATGAAAAAATGAACAAAATATGTGGAACAATGACACTAGATGTAAGACCTAAAGGGACAGTAATATTTGTGAGATTAGAAATTAACAAGGTAAGTCCTGTGATTTCCTGAGAGTACCACTTTGAGAGGGTTTCCAGGCCAAGGTAGAACTGGTAGTTCTGGGAACAAAGGAGCCTAGAGATCTCAGGATACAATACCTCAAGCCAGAGAGACAGTGAGAGAATTCTGGGAATATGCAGAGAGGGGTTTCTTTTATCCATGTGGCTATTTCCAGCTGGAATTCTAGAACCACCAAGAAGGACTGGAAGTGCTTGATACGCACACTGGGCTGTAAATAGTGTCTGTTCCCACAAGGCAGAATGGAAAATCTGAAGATTCATTAGACATGTGGCAAAGCACAGAAAAGGGTCTTTCTTTGAAAATGTGAAATAAATAGTCTGAAAATGAGCTCCAGGAAATCAGTAAAGCAAGACTGAAGTGATAAAACTGTTTTTGAGCACCCTGACAGGAGGATAGATTTGAACCTCACCCTATCGATACTCATACAGTATTGGAATGGTCTCAATGTTCCAATCAAAAGGCAGAGATCATCAGATTGGATAGAAAGTTAAACCCCCAAAAGATTCTACCTGTAAGGAATAGACTTTGTGTATAAAGACATAGGTATACCAAAAGTAAAAATTATATACCATGAAAATTATAAGTGAAAATTATATACCATGTTACACTAATTAAAAGGAACCTGGAGTGATTTTATTAGTACACACTACATAGATTTTAGAGCAAAGAATGTTATCAACCAAAAAAAAAAAATAAGTAAAAACCATTTAGATTAGAAAGAAATAAGTAAAACTATCTTAATTCACAAATGATTTTGATAAAGGTGCAAGGACGATTAAGAAAGAAGATCACAAATATGATATATGAATATAATCTAATAAACTCTGGTAGAATCTATGAAAGTGTTATTAGGATGAAAGTCTGAAGGATATATAATCAATATGTAAAAATTAGTTGTTTTTCTACACATTAGCAATGACTATTACAATAGTATCAAAATTACGTAGTATGTGGGAATAAATTTGACAAAGGCTGCGAGAATTTATACACTGAAAATTCAAAAAAAAAAAAAAAACCCTCCAACACTACAAACAATCAGAAAATTGCTGGGAGAAATTAAATATTTGAACAGATGTAGACATATGCCATGTTCATCAGTCAGAAACTGAATATTGTTAAGATGTCAATTCTCCCTAAACTGATTAGTTGAATATAATACAAATAAAATCCCTAAGAGGACTTTTTGTAAGAAATTGACAGTCCGATTTTAAAATTAATATGGAAATGTAAATTGTGAGATATCTTAATGACTTTGGCAAAGACTAGAACTGGAGGATTAAGATTATTTTGCTTTGAGCTGAGTATTGTGGTAGGAACCGTTAGTCCCAGCTACTCTGGAGACTAAGGCAAGAGAATCACTTAAGCCCTAGAGTTTGAGGTTGCTGTGAGCTGTGATGCTACAGCACTCTACAGAAGGTGACAAAGTGAGACTCTGTCTCAAAAAAAAAAAGACTATTTTGCTTTAAGATGTATTATAAAGCTACATAAACAAATCAATACAGTGTTGCATCTAGATACAAAAATTGATCAAAGGAACATAACATCGAATCCAAAAATAAAACATGAACAATTGATTTTGACAAAAGTACAAAGATAATTAAGAAAGAATTGTCTTTTCAAAAAATGGTGCCACATGAATATTTTGGATATTCACATGCAAAAACCAAGCCAATTTTGAATCATACCTCGTACCATTCACAAACATTAACTCAAAATGAGTCACATTGAAGAGTAAAGCATAAAACTATAAAGTCATTCGAGGAAAATGCAAGGGAAAAAACCGTTATGACTTTTGATTAAGCAAAAAAATATATATTTTAGTTATAACACCTAAAACACATTCTATAAAAAATGTTTGATGCACTGGGCATAATCAATATTAAAAACTGCTTATCTTTGACAGATACTATGAACAGAATGAAAAGACGAGCCATCAACAGGAAGAAAATATTTGAAAATCATGTCCTGTCCCTCCCCAGGGGCAGGGTCTTTTTTTTTTTTAATAATTTTATTGAATCATAATTGTGTACATTGGTGCAATCATAGGGCACAATGTCCTTCATATACAATCAGAAATATTTTGATTGTACTGTTACAGATAGCCTTCATGGCATTTTCTTGATCACTATATAAAGACATTGATACTCTAGCTTTAATAAGTTTCACCAGTACCCTGCTAAGATGAACCATAGGTGTGATCCCACTAATTACCCTCCCTCCACCCACCCTCCTCCCTCCCCTCCCCTCCCTTTCCCCTTTCCCTGTATTCTTGTGCTATAATTGGGTTTTAGCCTTCATGTGAAAGCTATAAATTAGATTCATATTAGGGCTGAGTACATTGGATACTTTTTCTTCCATTCTTGAGAAACTTTGCTAAGAAGAAAGCTACCACATTTTTTTACGATATAACTGAAAGCAATATCAGTTGTTCTTGAAAAATACAAGATTGCAAATAATTTTTAATTTTGAGAATTATCTTTCTGCAAATGCAACAATTACTAAGGCTGTTAAGAGTATTTTACGGGTTATGTTGAGATAGGAATAAATTTCTGGTACATTATTTCAAAATATATATTTTAGTACCTCTAGAGCTGATAATTCTGGGGTAACCATTTTTCTAAAAAGATTTAACTCTTTATACAAATCAGCTACATGTTGTCTGAATTTTATTTTAAATGTAAATTTATACAATGGCATTTTAATATTTCCTTTGACATTTCCTATGACTTAAGGAGGTCATATAACAAAACCGAAAGTGGTTTCATGATTTGTATCTAATTCAAAATGCCTATTTATATATTCTATCATTGTCTCTTCAATTACAAGGAGAAACTGATTTTAAAATGGTCTCCCTCATTAATAATTGATTCACCCAAAGCTTCATACAAAAATAGTGTATTATTCTGTCAAATGTGACAATGGTTAAATTTAATTTATATTTCTAATCCTGTGGATGTTTGCTTTCCATTCTTGCAACAGCTTTTAAAACCTGAGATTCTAAGCTCTCTGAAGAATTCTAACAACTCTTTGATACAATTAATTGCAATGTCCATTTGTACACTTTCCTTTTGCAATAATTTACTGATAAAGTGTTCTGCCTGAGCACCAGGATTTTCTGCCCTGGTTCTTAGGCTAGAGACTTAAAATTTGTGCGGAAACTCTAAGGACAGGCTCTGGGAATCCACAGACACTGTGGATCTGGCACTGGCACCAGGTATATCACCCCTCCTCAGAACGCTCCTGCCAGTCAGACTTCACTCACAAGGCACAACTTACAGATACAATCAAAAATTTCTGGTGTCTCTGCTGATACCAGAGCATTAAAGCATAGTTGAAAGGGGTGCCTTCTCTGAAAGGGGCCTTGTGCAATACAGTTGGCAGCCCCATCAAGCCAGCCAGCCTAAGGATTCCTAGGTCATCCTGTAGGGCTGCCCACAATGGGATGGATGTTCACCTGCAATCGTGGTATGCAGTAATATCACATTTCTCTATTAACTTTAAATCAACCCAAAGTTATTCAAAGCCCCTTTATACTTAATGTTAATAATTCAATTTCCAGACCATCTTGGAGGCCCTTCCATGTGAATAAAGATCCATGAGTGTTACACGGAACAAAACATCAAGGGAGATGCTGGTACTGCCAGGTCAACCCTGTTAGCAAGGTGGATGGTGTGGGACGGGGTGCTTTGCTCTCATTCGGCCTTGGGCAGCCAGGGGTCTATCATCTCCCCAGATGCCCCCGCAGCCAGTGCTCTGGGAGGTTCTGCACCTCCTCCAGCAATGCCTGGGCGATAGGTCCTGAGTCCCAGGACTTGGAAATCCACAGAACAGTCTCCCTTCCCAGCGTAGGGAGAAGAACCCACAGAGGCTCTCTTCTCTCTCCTCTCCCTTTTACTTAAAGTCCTCCAGAAGCTCAGGCTTCTGGAAAACAAAAGCCAGACATCAGGATGCTTCTGTTTTCTTTCTGGTAGCACAGTAGTCTCCCAGGCAAAGGATCTCCAAGGCTCCACTGTGGATTGTAAAGTGTGTGGGTGGGTGGGTAGGGGCTGGGGAGGGGGTATAGGAGGGTCATTAGGCTAAAAAAGGACAAATGCAGACAGACAAGTGTTCAGACTCATTCTCGTCATGGAATGAATGTTACTAGGCCCCCAGTATGTGTCAGGTACTCTGGTGTCTAGGAATAAAACAGTCAACACAAGTCCCCATCCTCCTGTAGTTGACATGTTTATTAGAGAGATAAGAATGAGCAAATAGGTACGTAAAATATGCTGTGTTGGGGGAGTGCTATTTAGAAGAACAAAGCAGCACAAGGGGATTGTTGTGTCTGGGTCGGGCAGTGATCTGTTATAGGGAAGTCCCTAGAGTGTCACTTGAGTGGAGACCCAAAGGGAATGAGGGAAGATGCCTGCTTGTGGACACTGCTGGCAGAGCGTCCCCAAGCCACAGCTGTGGGTGGGCGGAGCATCCCTAAGCCACAGTTGTGGGTGGGTGGAGCATCCCTAAACCGCAGCTGTGGGTGGGCGGAGCATCCCTAAGCCGCTGCTGTGGGTGGGCGGAGCATCCCTAAGCCGCAGCTGTGGGCTGAAGCAGACTCAGCACATGTGGGGAAGGGGTAGAACCCAGAAGACTGAGTAGAAATGAGAGTGAAGATGAAAGTGTTGGGGAGCAGAGCTATTATCTGGCAGTTTGTTCTAGCACCTTGCTTTTCTCTGACAGGGTTGAAGGGGTTTTGCAGGTTTGAGCAGAGAATTAGCCAGAGTCCTGGGTTACAAGGCCCCCTCTGGCTGTTATCTCCTTGAATCATCCTGCCATGGAAGGCCATTAAATGCCATTTAACTCTACTGTGCTGGCACGAGTTGCCTTTCGGGAGCTTTTCTGAGTTTATTTGGGAAGCACAGAGGGATAGTGGGAACGGGGCCCAGCTAGTGCAATGCCATGGTTAACTCTATGCTCTACGACTTGGGGAGTGATGTGTGCTTCTCAGAGACCCCCTAGATGCCATCGGTCCCAGGCCCTGGGGAATAACAAGATATGGCCGCTTAAAGCCGTTCCTGAATTGTTCTACCACCATCAGCAAGCAACTTGTTAGAAATGTGAAGGGCAATCCCAGAGCACTGCCCCTCCACTTCTGGCAGCAAGGGGCCTCCTTTCAACGTGCTCTAGCTGTCTGGAAGCCCGTGCTGCGAGGCGACATTGATTGGCACTTTGCGTGGCTGAATGACTCCCGCGGTAACAGTAATAACAAGGACAGGTGGTTGTGAACTGGGTTTTGGAATCTTAAGAGGTTCTGCCCTGCTCAGCTATCGTCTGTATGAAATCTGCTGGGTCAATTTGGAAAAGGCATTTTCTCCTGCTCCAGGCTGGCTTTGTCATGAAAAATAGTCCCTGACTTTGAAGAAGGTCATGCAGGCCCCACTTTGGGGGAAAGCTCAGTGTTCCTTATTTTGTTTTATTTTTTTCTGAAACTAAGCTCAGCAAGCAACGGAAAAGTGGATCCCTGCGTTTCGGCTGAGTTCTTCACCCGTCTGCATAGTTGTGCTTAATGAGTCATAGCACCATTCACGTCACTTGCTATGATGTACGGAATTATCTACAGCCTGCCTCTCATCTGAAGTTTAGACTTAAGGCCTTAGATTCATAAAAATACAGATTCATAAATCTGACAGGCTTTAATTCCTAAAATGAGATTCTCTGATCTTCCTGTTGCCCTGAAACAATGTCTCTTACAGATTGAGATGTGCAGATTTCAGCGCCGATTCGGCTCCCTCTCCCCCTGCACACATCTCTACACCACCTTTTAATTTAACTGAAGATAGAAGGGCGAGACAGAGAGAGATTAGAACTGTCAGACCTTTAAAATGGAAAGTACCCTGACAGACTGAGAGAAAAAAAGAAATAAGCCCAGCCTTCTTTTTCCTATAATTTGACTGTGGGGAAGTGTCTTGGAATTTTTCATTTGGTTGTTTTGCAAGCTTGGCATTATGGAAGAAAAATAGAATGTCAATAAATTCAACTTTGAACATCCATTCAATGAGTTATTTCCTAGTAGGAGGAAAAAAAAAAATGAACCAGGCTATGCAGTCTAAAGGGAGAGCGTGTAAATGACTTGTAACTAAGAGGATATGACCCTCTGCATTATTCATAATCATTAGTCTAAGTGACACTTCTGCAGTCACTCTGTCAGAGCACTCTAATGTGGTGGGGCTAAAACCTAAACAGTCCACTCAGCAGCCGTCCCTGTGTGATCAGGTTTCTCTGAAAGACAACTCCCCGAGAGACTATATTTGGGATGCAGAATCTTTTTCTTCAAATTTTTTAAACAGAAAATGCTGGCTCAGCTTCATCATGTGTGCAATTTAAGGGTTGCTCAAGTGATTCTTTAAAAGTGCATAAAAGCAATTCTGCTGTGCCTGGGAGACAGTATTGCTATAATGTTCGGTGCATACATCTGCATGATTTCTCAGAGCTAATTCAAATTTAATGCATTGGTAATTCCTTTTCTGCTGAAGCCACCCAGCAGTAATCTGAAGGTTACAGAATGATCTTCCAGCTCAAATAACACTTTTAGACTAGCATAAATGGAGAGGCAGGAATATAATGGGCAAAATTAGGCTTGCAATGATACATTCCACCCTCATTACCACTCTGAGTGAGGCTGACCAGAGTTTAGAGTGTTTTGAGAAGAATAATCATTATAAAATTTCAATAAAACTGAGAGTCAAGCTATAGTAGTCTTTTATCACAAATGGTGTAATAACCAAATGACAGCATGTGAACAACTTAGAAAATATTTTCTTAACAATCGAAAATACCATTCTCAGGGTAAAATTAAGGCTTTGATTAAGATGCTTAGAGGAACCAACTTATAAATCTATTATATTTGGCATCAGAGATGAATCATTCAGCTCAATTGTCATAAAAATAGTGCACAATTAAAGTCCATATGAACGACAAAAAGTAAATTAGAGAGTTTTTTTTAATTAAATAAGCTTTAAAATTTTAGGATAAAATCAGATTTTTCTAGAAAAATTTCAAGGTAGTACAAAGAGTTCTTGTAAAGCCCATATGCAGTTTTCCCAATTATTAACATTTTATATTTCCATAGTACATTTGTCATAATGGATGACCCATTATTGGTGCACAATTATTAACTGAAGCCCACACTTTGTTCCGATTTCCTTAGTTGTAACCACTGTCCTGTATCTGATCCAGGGTTTTACCTAAGATATCACATAATAACATGTGTTTAGTTGTCATGTCTCCTTAGGCTTGTCTTCCCTGTGACTGATTCTCAAACTTTTCTTGTTTTTGATGACCTTGACCATTTGAGGAGTACTGAGCAAGTGTTTTATAGACTGTCTCTCAGTTTGGGATTTGTCTGATGTTTTCCTCACAATTAGGTCAGGGTTGTGGGTTTTGCAAGACCACAGAGGACAATGTCATTCTCATCATAGTATAGCAAGTGTTCATGTTACCACCGTGACTTCTCACTGTGGATGTCAACCATGACCACCTGCCTGGGCTGGTGTTTGGTAGGGTTTTTTGTTTCCCTTTTCTATTCTGTATCCATTGGAAGGTACTCACTGCTCAGCCCACACTTAAAGAGTGAGGAATTGTGCTCTTCCTCTCTAAGGGTGAAACATCTCCCCAAATTACCTAAAATTCTTCTACATAGGGAATTAGTCTATTCTCCTCCATTTACATTTCAATCTTTTATTTTTATCAATATAGACTCAGGGATATTGATTTTATACTTTGAGTTATAATTCAATACTATTTAACTTTATTGCCCAAATTGTTACAACTTTAGCCCTTTGGAGCTTTTTCATTTGGTCTCTGTGTCCCTTTAATATGCCCCTGTCATTGTGGAGCTTTTATTTTAAACACTTTATTACTTTCCAGCACCCTAAGATGATCCAGCTTCATTTTGTATGTTTACTGCCCCAGTCCTAGATTCCGTTATTTCTCCAAGGAACCATGATTCCTTTTTGTAGGATGAGTTTAGAAAACAAACTAGTTATAGGTCCGTTGGTTACCATTAGCGCATCATCACTTCTAAATCCTCTCAGCTAATGGAGCAAAGAAAACACGTGTGAATACTATCCTATGTATATTTATATATCTACAAATATTTCTCTTTGTAACCATCTGTATCACAGTAATCTAAACATGAATTCAAACGGAGGTCCCCAATTCTAATCCTCTTAGATTATAGTAGACTCCTTTCTTGTAATTCTGCAAGGCACTTGACTAATTTAGGAACATTTTCTTCCCTTCTCTGTTATTTGTTTTCTTTTCTATCTAGATAGCACAGTTAGTAACTCAAAGTCTTCTCTACCTGAACTTCATTGTAGAATGTCTTTCTACTTTCTTCTCAACAGACTGACATCACCTAGAAGCAAGAAGGCAATTAATTTATTGATGATTTCTGAAGTGACTCATTGCCAAAGACTGAATAGGAGTTGTTTTTTAGCCTTAAATCTTATTCCCTTAAGGCTTAAAAATTATGAAAGAGATTGCTTGGCCATTTCATGCTCTCTGGTGGTTAAAAAAAAGCATTTGGCTTCAAAAGTTGGCAACCTATTAAATGTTATAGGAATAAAATCAATGAAAGCTGTTCTTTCCTGAAACCAAGTATTATTCATTGGCAGATATTAATCTGTTAGTAAAAGGATTGCAACCAGTAAGTGCTGGAGATCAATGTCCTACTTAATATAAAACCCTGATATCATCTGTGTCACTTACAAATCTTGTATTAATTATTTTATAAGCATGGGGCTGATTTTCTAACATAGACATTTTGTTGTATGAACGGTGAATGTCAAGGATGACTTATTACCCTGAACCCATTTAAAAGGAAGGCTAATGTAATTTCTTATAGAAAGACCAATGGCAGCTGCACCAGAGAGTCAATTACAGTGTTGTGTGTACTGCATAGTCTTATTTTTCACAGCCAGAGAGAAGGAAGAATAAGGCACATGAATATCTCCATAGTGATGATGTTTTTGCTTCTCTGATTTTTACATTACAAATGTAGGGAAAGAAAAAGCAAAGGGGAGAAATCTTCCTTGGTAATCTACAAATGGGCACAGTCTCCACAATGAATTCATGAGAACATTTCAAAAGACCACAGAAATACTTTTAATACAATATCAGGTTAAGAGGTCATGGAGAAGGAAGTCAGCATTAATATCATCGAATACAGCTGGATTATCCTAACAACACAATAAAGAAAAACCTCAGGACAGAAGTTGTTCAAGTCATTGTGTTTTGCTAATGTGGCTCATTATGGAACATAAAGAAAATTAAGCCTTAAACCAAAGTCCATGAGATAAACTAGACAATATGGCATGAAAATATTCCCTGAAAGCCAGTTTAAATTATCAGTATTTATTCTCAGAGGAGCCATCATTGGCTTGAACAGAAGGCCAGCCTGGGGTCCTTGCCTACCTGCAAAGCAGCCCTTTATAAAAGGACATGGTGTCTCTCACAGAAGTAATCCCTTTCTGCTCCTGCCTGATTTTTTTCTCTAAAAATTTCAAATTGTCTATATCCTATGTTGACAATTTGCTGACATTGTTGTTACTGAGAACACAATTTTGTTTCTAATAGAGTCACATATCATATGGGCAAATTTGGAACCTGGCTTTTGAACATAAATATATGCTTTCATGATGACGGGGGTCAGCAAGGCAGGGTTTAACGATATGTACCCATGGAATATGCTGAAGTTCATTCTACCTCTGAAACCTGGTGTTAGGAATATGGATAAAATCATGTGCACAGTTATAAAAAGACATTCAAAGGCCAGAGATGGCTCTGGATCTTCTCATACCTGGCACAACAAAACAGGCCTCCCCAGATACCTGCAATGGGGACGCTAGTGTCCCTTTGAAAATATTGTTTAGTCTTTCTGGGTTTCTACTACCTCTCAATACAATGATGGCAAACTAAAGGCCTATATAGTTGCTGTAGACTCAGTGTGTGACACGTATTTGAATCATAAATGGAATACAAGTTAACCTTTATTCTTGACCCAACCTTTTTTTTTTTTTTAAATCAGTTAAAGCAATGAGATTGATTTAATCAGAAGAAAAAAATCAATATTTGTTGAGAAATCATTGGTAACTACACTGATTTCAGTGAGTTCATGTGATTAAATCCACAGGGTAGTGCCCTTTTCATCACTGGTTCTCTTAATTGCGAGCTTCCTTTCTGGTTCCTCTTCATTCTCTTGACTAGGTGACTGCTAAAGCCGGAAGGAAGGGCTCGCCAGTGAATTATTGTTTATCCTATATGCCTCAAAAGCAAACTCGACACATTTGTATATTTATAATATAGCAAATAAGAATACTTAAAATGGCAAGAATAATAAAATAGAATTCAGTCATTTCCCTTCCCATTTTATCGTCCGGATTTTATCAAAAGTTAACTTTAAAAGACACAAAAAGTTTCAGTTTCAGCATAACATTTACCTCTATTCAAAAAGTATAAAGATTTTCTCAAAATCTATAACTAATAATGGCTAGCTAAATTATGAAAGAATTCTCCATCATATTGATACTTTTTGTAAATAAAAAAGAAATAGAAATAAAATAATCAAGATATGAATTTTAAACTATTCTTAGTAAATTTAAAAGATTTGATGATGCTGATGGCTGGCAGGTCTGTGGGTAAAAGCATCCTGGATAAATGGTTGATGAAGGGATAAAATGAAAAGATTATGGAGAGATATTTGCATGCCAAGATATTTATATAAAATTGCAGTTCAAAACATCCCCCAGAAAACTACTGAAATAGTCATCAGTCCAATCAGTTAAATTGTCTCAGTCCTACAATGGAATGATACTAAGGTGCTAATAAAACTGACTTAGGGCTGTATATGTTGCCAGGAGAGTATCATACACATATATCATGATCCCCTCAAGAAAGAAAAACAAACTCACAAGATGCAGAAGAGTGTGTGTAGTATAATTTATTTATTAATTAGTATTATACTTTACTTTTTTCTTAAAAAAATCGAGGAACTATTAATAGCCATTTCCTATTGGAGAGAGACATCAGAGAAAAGGGCTTTTCCTATATTAGTGTGTATGACTTTAATAACCCATATATATTTATGGTTTTGTTTAGAAAGTTGTCAACAAGGTTAATTGGGCATTGAGATTATGTTTGTTTTTTTTTATTATTCTTACTTCACTGTATTTAAAAATTTAAAATACTTGCTGTTTAAAATTTGCAGCAAGTTAAGGCCTAAGCTGCCTTTTTAAACTCCATTTCTTTCTACTCCTCCCCCCACCCCCACACTCTGTAACTTGCTACTTTCAGAATGGGTCATATGTTTTCATTTCTCTGCACATAAGGTTTTCTGCTGGGAATTTCTTCCTCTTCCTTTGCCAATCTGGTGACTTCCCGTTTTAT
This sequence comes from Arctocebus calabarensis, assembly GCA_963573935.1. NCBI lineage: Eukaryota > Metazoa > Chordata > Mammalia > Primates > Lorisidae > Arctocebus > Arctocebus calabarensis. The sequence continues at coordinate 14,556 of CAUYON010039546.1, read as the reverse complement.
TGTTTGACACCAACTCTAATATTCTCAGTCCGATGTTCTCTTTGTATTTTTGGTGTTTAAACTGGTGCCTGGAAAATGTTAGTTGGCATTAATATTTTCCCTAAGATGGACTAAGTATTATGGCACTATTTAAAACTCGGCTTAATATTAGCAGATAAGGGTGGAGCTATTTTTTTATGTAGTTTTATTGGTAAAGCTTACAATAGTAGCTTTGGCTTATATAACAAATCTGTGATCATCTGAATTTTGAAGACATAATAGCATTAGTGTGCCAGTACTCATGTCCCTATTCCTTCACACCTTAGGGAGCCAGGTGATGGGCACACCAAACCCTGGTTGCCCACCTCCCCCGTGTGAAATCTCTCTCCCTACTTTTAATGGGCATTGAACATGCAAGCAAGAGGTTAGGATTTTTTTTTTAACCTTTAGGGGTGGAGTATGGTAGCAGAGCTAAGGGAGAAGTAATCAAGTGCACTGCATGAGAAATTTGCATTATTATCCAGTCGTAGATTGTTTTGCTTGCCTGTTTCCACCAGCCCTGTCCCTTGACAATCTCCTTCACACTCAGCTGCACTTCATAGCTTGTTTACCATGTTGCAATGATGTTTACTCCCTAAGTTTATTTGATGTTGGCCATTTGAAAAAAATTATCATTTAAATTGGTTCCTGTAACTAATGAGCATATGTTTCATACGTGTTTCACAGGAACGAGCCAATGGGAGTGGCAGCGGGCAAGCACTATATTGTAGTTAGTCATTTTAGCCACAGATTTTAAACCGTCTGGGTGCCAAAGGGGGAGATCGTAAAAGATATTTTGAGTGCTAAATGCTTAAAATTTGCTTTGGGACATTTTGAAACTATTGAATGAAATAATTATTCCCTTCAGACTTGCTGGAGGGAGATTGCAGGAGATTGCCGTGGTGGGTTACTCCGAGTAACTGTGCAGAATATACTTCCCTGTAATGATACTGTGCGGGGTGCTGCTTGGCACCCAAATCAATCTGATTTGCATATCCCCCCTCCACTTTGAGAACATGAAATAATTCCAGTAAGCAGAAAAAGAAGGGTAATTAGGAATGAGATGTAGAACCTGAAATGAAATTCTGCAGAAGCAGGAAAAAAAATATGGCACTGAAGTGAAAATCAGCCACTTAGCATCTTTCAACACTCCTCTGTGACACACTCCTCTCTGTTTCCCTGGTGAATCATTTTCTCCCTACGGCTCAGCAAAGTGTTTTGAATAAGGCTGACCTGGTCTCTGACCAGAGGTGGGCGGGCGTGGGGAGTGCGGCCAATCACAACCTTGCATTCTCTTGGACTCCTTGACTGACTACGAAGGGGGCATGTGACCCAGTGAGAGCCCATGGTATCTGGCATATTTGGTAGGGATTGCTGAGAGAAATGCATGCTGGTCTTCCACCTCCCTGAACCTGGGATTGTACAGCTCTGTCATTCAACAGGAAAGAGAGAAAGGCCAAGACTGGGAGAAGGACCAGATTCTGCAGCGTTGTTTGAGACTCTGAATTGAGCGGTAGAAGAAACTAGACCTACTCAGCACTTCTTAATAAACAAGATCCAGTAACTTCCCTTTTGGCCTACAGGCTACCTTGGGTTTTCTGTCATTTGCAATAAAAAGAGTTCTGATACATGATATGATCATTAGATTGTTTTACTTTACAAAGTATATAATTGAAGTTTCATGGATATTGAACCAGGCACTTCCTAAGGTTCTTTCCTCAGCTGAATTTATAACCCAATCCTTCTTCCATAATGTCAATTGGCTGTAACGGAAGAGGTTAGATCGTGACCATAAACAATATGCCCGGTATTACTTTTTTCAGCTTTGAGTGACATTGCCATTACCTGTTCCTGTGCACATTTTAATGTCACTCATCTTTCTTTTGCGAAAGTGAGTACTGCAACAGACTATTAAGCAAGCATGAGTTTAACACTTCTAAAAGTCTTTGTAACTTTCTTAATGGTCAGAAAGATCACAAAAGCTCAAACGATACACTAGGCATTTTTTTTTTAGCTCTGTTATTTTGTTATAGATGTGTTTTATTTAAATCCTTACTTGGCAAATATTCATGACTACAAAATACTTGCTTCCTGCTTTTATACACACTTGTAGTAAACAGAATGTTCACTTATTAACAATGTCTTTTTTATTATAAAATGTAACTTTGCAAGCATGTGGTACAATAAAAAAAGCAACATTTTGTAACTCTTAACTTGGGAACTAGATTTTGAGAGAGAACTTCTAAATGCTACTCTAGGATGGTGGCCTTCCTGGATCTAGGACACAGTCTTGCAAAAGACACATGTACAATTCTCTTTTTCAGAGACATTATTTATGAGGGCAAAAAATGGGAAACCGCCTGCCCATTGCTAAGAGAACAGATAATAGTATGATATTCATAAAAGGAGAACACATGAACCACAGCAATATACCATAATAAGAATAATTTCATGACTTGATGTAGATTATCTTATGTACATAATGTGATACACGTACCATTTCCAGAAAGCTCAAACTTTTGCAAAATTCATCTGTCATTTAGGGGTTTATACATGTGAGAAAATTGCTTTTAACAAGTAAGGGAATGATAAAAACAAATTCATGATGGTATTTACCACCTTTTGGGCAGGAAGTTGGAAAAGGCATGGGAGGGCATATGTGGCCAGCTGCCCACATGAATGGTGATGCTATACTTCTTGTGTTGGCTGGTGGCATAGCTGGTATTTATTTGAACTTTATGTTTTGTTATTCATATACCTTTATTTTTCACATATATTCTTTGGCATGTACCAAATAAAAAATTTAAAAATGTTCAATTAACAATGTGTATGTGCAAATACCCTTTACTATATAAATCTAATAGTTAAGGCATTATTTACTAACATACATACAATTAAAAGTGTGAAGGCAAAATCCATTTCTTACGATTGAAAATATGTATATGAGAATTTAAGATTTAGTTTGGGTAGAAATGGAGAGATTCTCAAATTCTGGAGTATTTCTAACACTTCTTGTGTTTCCCCTCTCACTTTTCAACTTAAACTAGTAGTGAAAGAGAGAATATTGGAAAAGTATATGAGAAAACTTAGTAGCCAATTTTTATTTCTAAATTTTGCTTAACCTGTGAATTTAACTTAAGCAGCTTGTTTTCAGGAGAAGTCTCCCCCTTTTTCTTAAGAATTATTTTCTCAAGCAGGATATTATGGAGGTTGAAATTGAAGGTTTCCAAGGGTTCAGTAAATGCTATACCCCTTCTAGGTTGTGTGATATTGTGGCAAGTCACTTACTCTCTTTAAACTTCCTTTTTTTTTTCATCTGTAAAAGGAGGTTAATAATAGTACCCACCTTGCTGAATGGTGAAGATTAAATAAAACAAATGCCTATAATAGAAACAAATGTCTATAATAAACTTGGCCACAAGCCTGGCAGCTAGTGAACATTCAATAGATTTTAATTATTATAATTATTATGTCAGCAAGCATACACTGGTGAAAATTATTTCTAAATATCAGAGAGAAAAAAAAATCACTCGGGTCTCCCTAGTTAAGACTTCCATTTGTGTTCTAGAAAGTACAAATGAGAACCAAGCATCTCTATTGCAGATTGCCACACTTGGAGTTAATGGGTGTTCCATGAAGAAGGAGAAAGGTATTTGATAAATCTAGTAACAAACCTAACTACGCTTAGTCATAATTCAGGACATGTAACAGCTTAAAGAAACAAAAAATGGGTAACAGCAGAACTCTATGGTGTTTTGAAATTTTAGAAGCATCCTTAGAATTTACTATATAAAAGTATTAATGAACAAAACTCCCCAATTTTGTAAACCTGGCTTGTAACATGTATAGACATGTTTTTCTTATGATGTTGTATACATTCCATTATCTGCCTCAGCAAACAGCTTATAAATAGAATGGATTAAAACAATTCAATAGTCAAACAACAACAGCACCACCGCCAGAATAATAATGGCTTTGGTCACGAAACAAGATAAAGCTGAACAATTTAACAATCTCCTACACCTGGAGAAATTCATTTTTTAAACAAATTTTTAAATTTTAAAGTGATTCATAATACACATAATTGTACATATGAATGGGGTACATGTGATGTTTTGATACATGTATACAATGTACAATAGTCAATTCTGGGTAAGTTGGGTATTCTTCATCTCAAACTTGTATCATTTCTTGGTGTTAGGAATAGTCAAAATTATCTTCTCCAGCTCTTTTGAAAAATAAAATAAATTATTGTTAACTATAGCTACCCTACTGTGCTTTACAAGGTCTGATTTTATTACTCCTACATAACTGTAGCTTTGTACCTATCAACTGACTCTCCCTAGTCCCCACTCATGCCTCTACCACTATTCTGCTCTCTACTTCTATGGCATCAACTTTTTTAGCTCCCACATATGTTTGAGAACAGGCAATTTTTGTTTTACTGTGCCTGGTTTATTTATTTCCATAATGCCCTTTTAGGCCTGTAGTCCCCAATCCTTGGTCCCCACCAGTCTGCAGACTGTTATAAACCAAGCTGCCTGAGGGTGATGGTTCCCCATCCCTCGTATGTGGAAAAATGGTCTTATGTGAAACCAGTCCTTGGTGCCAAAAAGGTTGGGGACTGCTGCTCTAGGTTCATTCATGTTGTCAAAAATGTCTGCTTTTTTTTTTTTTTTTTGATGGATTAATACTCCTTTGTGTATATTGCCTTTATTTATTCGTCCACTGATGGCCACCTAGGTTGAATCCATTCCTTGGCCATTGTAAGTAGTGATACTATAAACATGGACAAGCATATCTCTTCAATGTGCTGTTTTGTTTTCCTTTGGATAGATGTATCTCACTGCAATCTAGCAGTGACATTGCTAGATCACATGGTATTTTTATTTATAGACTTTCTTTTAGGAACCTCCATGCTGTTTTTCATATTGACTATAGTAATTAATATTTCTAACTATAATTCATGAGTTTTCTTTTCTTTGCATTCTCACCAGCATTTGTTATTTTTTAGCTTTTTGAAAATAACCACTTTAACTGGGATGAGGTGATATCTCATTGTGTTTTTGATTTGCATTTCCCCAATGAATAGTGATGTTAATCATTTTTTTTTGTTTGTTTTTTATCCTCGTTGGCTACTTGTATGCCTTTTTTGGAGAAAAGTCTATTCAAATCAATTTGTCTATTTTCTAACTATATTATTATCGTTTGCTGTTTAGTTGTTTGAGTTCTTTATTTATTATGGATACTAAACCCTTGTTAGATGGATGATTCGCGAATGTTTTCTTCCATCAGTTGGTTGTTGCTTCAATTTGTGGATTGTTTCCTTTGATGTGCAGAAGCTTTTTAGTTTCATGTAATCCTATTTGTTTATTTTTGCTTTTGTTGCCTAGGCTTTGAGATTTTATTAAAAAAAAATCTTTGCCTAGAAAAATGTCTTGAAGTGTTTCCCCTATGTTTTCTTCTAGTGGTTTTATAGTTACATTTAAGTGTTTATTCCATTTTGAGTTGATTTGTGCATATTGAGAAATAGAGGTCTAGTTTCATTCTTCTACATATGAATATCAAGTTGTCTCAGCATGATTTATTGAATAGACTGTCCATACTTCAGTGCATATTCTTTCTTGGTCAAAAATCAGTTGGCTGTAAATGCATGAATTTATTTCTGTGTTTTCTATTCTTTTCCATTGTTCTATTTGCCTATTTTTAATGCCAGTCCCATGCTGCTTTGATTAATATAGCTTTGTAGTATATTTTGGAATCAGGTAGAATGATGCCTCCAGCTTTGTTCTTTTTGCTCAAGATTGCTTTCACTATTTGAGGTTTTTTGTGGTTCCATATGAACTTGAATATTGTTTGTTCCATTTCTGTGAAGAATGTCATTGATAGTTTGACAGATATTACATTGAATTTGTAGACTGCTTTGAGTAATAAGAAATTCATTTTTAATTTAGGCATTCATAAAATGGAAAGACACGTAAAGTATTATTTGGCCCTTTTATTCTAACTTTGCAAATGTTCAAATATAAAGTTATCTTAATATTGTTTATAAAAATCTTCTGCTTCTGTTATCAAACATAGATGTTTTCTCTATGCATTAAACATATTGTAATTTTGCAATGAGTAACTGTGAGTTATTTCAAATTTGCCTCAGGAAAAAGTTTAACCATTGAATGTAGAAACATTTAGTTGTAGTTGCAACTAGTCTTCTTTCTTCTAGATAGAGAAATGACTCTTCTATTCACTTGAAAGTTGAGATTTAAAAAGAAAAATTTAAAAAAACAATGCATAGTCCTACACAGTGCCTCTTTTCTTTTTTTTTTTTTTTTTTTAAATTTCAGGTTAATGTGAATATACAAGCAACCCAGTCCCAATATTTGAATTTGTTACGTTGAGTCCTTCTTGTAGTTGTGTCTTGCACCCAAAGGGTGTGCCATATACCCTTACTTTGTGCCCATTAAATGTAAGCCCTCTCTTTCCTCCCTCTTTCCCCCTTTCAACTTGAATTGAAATGAGTTTTTCCCCTAAGTGGGCATGAATTAGATCATCTACTGGCTTCATATTAGTATTGAATACATTGGATAGTTGCTTTTCCATTCTTGTGAGACTTTACTGAGAAGAATGTGTTTCAACTCCATCCAGGTTAATATAAAAGATGTAAAGTTAGCATCTTATTTATGGCTGAATAGTATTCTATGGTATATATATATATATATATATATATCACAATTTGTTGATCCATTCTTGAGGTGATGGACATTTAGGTTGTTTCTGCATCTTGGTGATTGCAAATTGAGCTGCAATAAACAATCTAGTGCAAATGTCTTTATGATAAAAGGATTTTTTTCTTCTAGGTAGATGCTTAGTAGTGGGATTATGGGGTCAAATAGGAGATCTAATTTGAGTTCTTTGAGGATTTTCGATACTTATTTTGAAAGAGTTTGTATTAGTTTGCAGTCCCACTAGCAGTGTAAAAGTATTCCCCTCTCCTTACATCTGTGCCAATATCTGCAATTTGGGGACTTTGTGATGTGGGCTAATCTTACTAGGAGTAGGTGATAACTCAGGGTGGTTTGGATTTGCATTTCTCTGATGACTAGGGACAATGAATATTTTTTCACGTGTTTTAACCATTCATCTGTCATCCTCAGAACAAAGTTCTGTCTCTGTCTCTTACCCAGTGATAGGATTGTTAGCTCTTTTTTGTTGTTAATTAATTTGAGTTCTCTGTAGATCCTAGTTATCAAACCCTTGTTAGATTTGTATCGTGCAAATGTCTTTTCCCATTCTGAAGGTTATCTATTTGCTTTGATTTTTGTGTCCTTAGCTGTACAGAAGCTTTTCAGTTTAATTAAATTCCATTTATTTATTTTTGTTGTTGCAATTACCATGGAAGACTTTTTCATAAAATCTTTACACAGGCTGACATCCTCAAGAGTTTTTCCCATAATTTCTTCTAGGATTTTTACTGTTTCATGCCTCATATTTAAATCTTCTATCCATCTTGAATTGATTTTTGTAAGTAGTGAAAGTTGAGGGTCCAGTTTCAGTCTTCTATAAGTTATCCTGTTCTCCCAGCACCTTTTATTGAATAGGGATTCCTTTCCCCATTATATCCTTTGGTTTGTTTTGTCAAAGATCAGATGGCTATAAGAGACTGATTTCATCTCTGGGTTTTCCATTCAGTTGCAAATGTCTATTTTTGTGACAATACCATGCTGTTTTGATCATAAAGGGATGCCTCCAGCTTGTTTTTATCACTAAAAATTGCATTGGCTAGATAGGCTTTTTTCTGGTTCCATATGAAATAAAGAACTGTTTTTTCCAGTTCTTCAAAGTATGATGTTGATAAAATGGAGATTGCATTGAATGTGTAGATGGCTTTGGGAAGTATAAACATTTTAATAATGTTGATTCTTCACAGCCAGGAGCATGCTATGCTCTTCCATTTGTTAATATCTTCTGCTATTTCTTTTCTTAGGGTTTCATAATTCTGTTTATAGAGGTCTTTCACCTCTTTTGTTAGGTATATTCTTAGGTATTTAATTTTCTTTGAAACTACTATGAAAGGAATTGTGTCTCCGATTAGTTTCTCAGTTTGGCTATAATTGGCATATACAAAGGCTACTGATTTGTGGGTTTTATACCACAAATGATACTGTGATGTTACTGTGTTTCTTGATCACTTCCAGGAGTCTTATTGCTGGAGTCTCTGGGATTGTCTAAGTATAAGATCATATCATGGTTAAAGAGTGATATGATCTTATAAAGAGTATAAGATCTTAGAAAGATCTTACAAAGAATGATATGATCTTATGATCTCTGTCCCCATTTGGATGCCCTTTATAGCTGTCTCTTGACTGATTACATTAGCTAGAACTTCCAGCATTATGTTGAGCACTAGTAGCAGAAATGAAAAGGGGGAAGAATAACAGATATCACAGAGATATAAGAGATTCTCTCTAACTACTATAAGAGACTCTGTGCCCAGAAGTTTGACAATGTGGAAGAAATGGACAAATACCTGGAATCACACCCTCTCTCTTGAACAGACCAATATCAAGCACTGAGATCAAAGAAACAAAACATCTTCCAACAGAAAAATTCCCCAGACCAGACGGCTTCACAACAGAATTCTATCAAAGCTTATGCCCATACTGCAGAAACTATTCCAAAACATTGAGAAGGAAGGAATTTCCCCCCAATACTTTCAATGAAGCAAACATCACCCCAATACCAAAACCTGGAAAAGACCCAACTAAAATGAAGAACTACAGACCAATTTCAGTAATGAATATAGATGCAAAAATACTCAGCAAAATCTTAGCCAACAGATTGCAGCTATACATTAAAAAATTACACATCATGATCAAATGGGCTTTATCTTAGGGATGCAAAGCTGGTTTAACATATGCAAATCCATAAATATAATTCAGCACATCAAAAGAAGCAAAAACAAAGGCCATATGATCCTCTCATTAGATGCAGAAAAAGCATTTGATAAAATTCAGCATCCTTTTCTAACAAGAACATTTAAAAATATAGGCATAGGTGGCACATTTCTTTAACTGGTTGAAGTCATCTATGACAAACTCACAGCTAATATCATTGAATGGAGTAAAACTGAAAGCTTTTCTACTTAGAACTGGAACCAGACAAGGATGTCTTCTGTCTCCACAGTACTTTTTTTGCAGTAGTGTATTTGTTTTTTGCATTCATTAAATAATGTATTTGGTACTTTTTTCTTATATTGCTCTAAAATTTGTGCAAAAAGAGAGATAACAAGTCAGACTTTTCAGGGTTTTCATCAGTGAGTGTCCTGCAGAAACATTTGTGGGAAGTGTCTCATCAAAGCTTTGCAAGGATTGTCCTCACTTAAATTAGTGCTTGAAAATAAACCTGTGATTTCCTCTGATAATTGATACATTTCTTATGGTCAGAGATTCATCTTATGTATCCTTTGTCTCCAACATACAGTATACTCTGCAAACATTTGCTGCTTTATCAAACAGAAGAGAAGAAAAGAAAACAGTAAAAGTCAAACAATGCTAGGGATTTTCCTGCTTTGTATTGAAATCAGTTCTATGAGGCTGTGTAAAGGCAGAAAATGGACCTAGAACTGTGGGTCATCTGGGTAAAACTTACGATGCCCATCCCAGCACCTTTATATGTGTGCCTGTGTCCAGGCATGAAGCTGCCCATCCACACAGGTGTTTGAAAATATGCTCTTGAAGTTTGATTTGTGCTGTGAAGACCTGGTTGCCGTCTTGATGGAGCAGCAAAATAAAAATTTGTTTGATCTTCCTTGCCCAGGGTAATTATAAACCAAATTGAAATATCTCTGAAGTTCAGGAAAGTTCGTCCAAGCTTTCTTTTGTTTGCTATACTTCCTCTTTCCTTCCGACCTTCCTGAAGTTCATGAGGGTTTTGTTCTAAGTATAGTCAGTGCTGTAGCAAGAAATGCTTATTCTAATTTCAAGCTGGATAAGTCAAAGAGTGTTGTGCACTTTGGGAGAGCAGATTATATTTTGTGATTTATGGTGTACCTTGAAGAGGATTATACAAGTGGAGTTGTCAGGTGAATAATTTGGGATCAAGTTGTATTTGCATGTTTTAACATTTAGTGAAAGATAAGTTTCTCTTTCCCATTTTCACAAACTGCATGAAAGTCTTATTTTCTGTGGTTTCTAACTGCTACAGTAGCAAGAGTCTTCCAATGGTTGTCTCATTTGACTTGAGAAGTAATTTCAAACAATATCAATGTGTGAGTTTGTGCATGTGCCTTTGTGTATGTGCGTGTTTGAGTGCGAGTATGCACGTATATATAAACTAATGGACATTCTGACTGAATAGGGATTATATTGTTTACTTCTCTTTTTTCACTATAGATCCCATTCAAGACAACAGGGAACGCCTCTTTAATTTGAAAAGCATAGATCACCACTATCTGTACCAGTTGGAGTTATTTGATGTTTAATTAAACAACAGGAGGGCATCTATTTGGCTAGGGAATCAGAGCTACTTAGGATGGTAGACCACTTTTATTTATTAGACCCATATTGACTTAATGAGGTTTTTCTGTTTGTTTCCCCAAGGATAAAATCGAGAGGAAAAGGATTAGTTACATCCAACATAGCTTGTCTCTTACCTGCCCCCCATCCATCGCAATTCCAATTTCTAGTTCCTTCTCCTTTAATGAGGTCCAGGAAGATCTATGGACTGAGTCCAACTTGACCGTTTTTTAATTGGGTTGACAAGATACTTGTGAACATTATCTTCACACTCTGATATCTAACCTAGAATCCCAATAAGGTCCATAAATTGGAGTCTAAATAAAAAGGTAGAATTGGAAATGAGTTATTTATTTTTATGAGCAAGGTTTCCACAGCTTATAAAAAATGTTTATATGTGTATAAATGTGTATAAAGGTCTTTTTTTCCTTCTATATCATGGACAGATTATACATGGGCCTTATTTAAGCTCTTAGAGGAATTCCTACTTGTCTTTGCATAAGTTTGGCCAGCCCATGAATGCCCAAGTCTTCCCCAGAAGACAGCAGTGGGATTCATTCAGATGCTTCCTAGGACATGAATTTCTTTTTGTAGTAGTGGCTACCACTTAAAAATGGATTTCATTTTTTTTTCCTTTTCTTTTTTTTATTTCTTTCTCCTCCTTCTCCTTTTTTTCTTCTTTTACTTTGTCTTGTGTACATATGAAGTTTATAAGTCTCAAGGTAGAAACCAAGGCAAGGACTCTTTCTTAAATATCAAACACAGGCATTTTGTATTTGCTTTGTCATCAAGTTCTCCAAAGTGTTCTGTGAGGCAAGAAGACCTCTCACTGATAGGGATGCTGAAGGCCGAGGATTTATATCATCTATGTGAAGCCACTCATCCATTCAATAGAGGAGCAAAATCTGAATCCAAGTCTGATTCCCAAGCTGTTATTTTACCCTCACTACTCTGTATGGAGATCTCTGTTAGGATTTGAGGGATCAGATCTCAGTATGAAGAGGTAGTGCATGAAAAAGAGACTCTGTGGAGACTAGAAAGCTTAATTTGCAGAGTGATGGGAAGTGGTGCTTTTTTTCATTCAAAAATAAAGGACTTGCCTGAGTATCTAGGCTTATGCTAAGCAGAATCTCTAATAGGAACTTCTTTTCCTTCTACTCAAAGAACTGGATTTGTAGTCAACCAATAAAGAAATAAGTAGGTATAGGTGACACACTATAAAACATAAATCAAATGATTGTATGATTATTCTCTTTCTTCCTTTAATTTCTAGGAGATATTTTGGCTTTGTTGGTGATGTTTCCACTGCAAAGTAGTCATTCACCTCTCCCTCACCCTTTTTTCCACACACGCCCTCAATCCTGGACTTTATTTTTCAAAGACACACTGGAAGGTGCAGGAGAGCAAAACAGCACAAACAGCAGATAAGGGTCAGGAGAGGGGACAGAATCAGGTCAGGACCCTCAGTGTCATTGGTTTGACAGGCACGATTGTGGGACACACACTTGATAGGTTTCTAAATCTTGATGTTAGGGTAAGAAAAACTCATACAAAGCTAGAGCAAGATATTCATAATGGAACTTTAAATGACATATATTCTTTCTGACCAGAAAGGAACACATTTATTAGGAAAAACATCTTCAAGTAGGGGAGAGCAGAGAGAGGAAGAATGAGGGAGGGGTGGGGAAAGGAAGAGCAGAGAGAGGGAAGGAGTAAGGGGGGTGGGGTCTTGGGGTCTTGGTGTGCCATACCTTTGGGGGGCAAAACACGATTGTAAGAAGGACTTTTCCTAACAAATGCAACCAGTGTAACATGGTTTCTTGTACCCTCAATGAATCCCCAACAATAAAAAAAAAAAAAAGAGGCCTCAGAGTGATCCCTCATCCTTTCTGCCATATGATATTACAGTGAGAAGATGACCATCTATGAAGAAGTGGTTTCTCACGAGGCACCAAATCTACCAACACCTCAATCCTGGACTAGCCAACCCTAAAACTGTGAAAAAATAAATTCTGTAGCTTATAGGCCATCCAGTCTGTGGTATTCTGCTATACCAACCTAAACAGGCTCTTAGTGAGGGCCTGCTTCCTGCCTTATAGACAACTACATTCTCACTGTATGTTCACAAGAACCAGCACATAAAGGACTCCAGTACTAGATTATGAGTGCACCTGCCAGGGGAAAATGCCCTTTTCCTCTCACCCTCTCTGTGCACTGGGCCCAGCCAGAAACACAGCTACATTTGTGAGAGGAGAAAAAGAAAGGAAAGAAAAGAAACTCCTGTTCTCCTTCTTCTCCATTATGACTTCTGAGCTGGACTTAGGATATAAAATGTTCTAAGTTAGATAACATAGTATAGCTTTGAAATAGACTAGGCTGAGCTTTTTTAAACCTGAGAGCAACCAGAAGAGCTTTGGGATACACTTAGATGCGGGTTGTTGAAAAAAAATAAAGATATTTCATTCTTATACTCAGGCATATTCCAGTTTATTTAAATAATCTTATTACATGTGTGCCTCTCCTAGTGAAAGAGAAGTGCTGGGATCTGTGATAGACCATCACACAATCTCTAGGATCAGACCAAACTTTGTATTCTGTCCAACTCAGCAATTGATAGCTCTATGGTCTCACAAATATTGCATGTATTTCCTACATAATAGGAATAATATGTAATCATCTCTATTTAATGTGGTTGTTATAACAGTAAAATTTAATAAGGTATGAAAATCAGCTTTGAAACTGTACTATCTAAAACTCATAATAAGATTTACATATGGTGTTCTCAGTAACAATATTACCCACTGGAAAATTAGAAACAACCACAGTTGTTTGAAAATGCAGCATGATCAAATAAATTACATATTTATACAGTACCTCTGTATAAGTGAGTGGTTAGTTCTCAACATGCAAGTGCATGCACACCCATGCACACACACACACTCTGAGCCTTGTCAGAATGTGCACTATGGTGTGTACTCATTTGTCCCTTGACACAATTAATGAACATGATCTCCGGACACTAAGGAACACCTGGGTTCTCAGCACCAGAAGGAGAAGGAGACTTGCTGCACAAAATCAAAATATAGCTACTTTACAGGCCTTTAAAGGACAGTTCAACTTACTACTATTGCCTAGAAATCAAGTAAGTCATGACTCATGGACATTTGCAACTCCTCCAAATTCTAATTTTATGCCAACTGTTTCTCTTCTTGAAACTATCAAACCACATACTATGCTGACATTGAAAACATCTATCTTTCATGCTTTCCTGGGCCTGTTCCTAAGTGTTCGAAGAAGAAATATGTAGGGTTAGTTCAGAGTGAAATAAATACATTTTCTAATGACATAACCAGAAGTTTTCCCTGACTCACCAGTCATCCCGTCCCTCTGCCTATCCCAAACTGCTTTATACCAAATGTCTGTCATCATCAGCATACTCAACAGAGTTCTAAATGCAAATTATGACTGTTACTGGGCGGGAAAGGAGTCTCATGATAAGAAAGTCAGGAAACTAAGCTCATTGGTCAAGCCATAGTGAAGGCAAGGGTCTTATGTCCTAGCCATAACTAGCCAGCAAAAACACCTATTCCTATAGTCCAACCAGTGAAGGGCTGTAAATGTTGGGGACCCTTGCCCTTACGATGTTATTATCTTTCTCCCAGAGCCATTGACAGTATCAAAGTAATCAATCCCAAACTTCACCTGCATTGGATTCTACTCATTATCTGACTGGTAGTGGACTTCCCTGACCCTCTCTATTTGCTAATGTGACATTTGTAAAATTTCATAGTTCACTTCTAGCAAAATATTGGGAAGAAACACAATCTGTGCTACTAAAAGAAGTCTCAAAATAAGTTTCCTATAGCTGGGCGCTGTGGCGGGCGCCTGTAGTCCCAGCTACTCGGGAGGCTGAGGCAAGAGAATCGCTTAAGCCCAAGAGCTGGAGGTTGCTGTGAGCAGTGTGATGCCACGGCACTCTACCCAGGGCGATAAAGTGAGACTCTGTCTCTTAAAAAAAAAAAAAAAA
>CAUYON010039543.1:0-13488 GCA_963573935.1 Arctocebus calabarensis | reverse complement strand
CACACTTGAGTTGCATTTTTGAAGGGTCAGGAGAAAACTACTAAATGCAGAACACAAATGTTTTCACACAGTAAATGAGAAAATCTCACGAATGTTATGTCGAACAGGCAGATGAAATTATCTCAGATTGTATATGAAGCCTGCACACTGTACTCCATGATTGATCTACACAGTTATGATAATGTGTACATAATGTACACAGTTATGATGCAATAAAAAAAGAAAGATAACAGAATTAAATGTTTGACAAACTTCTAGAGTGAAGAAGAATTCTAAACTTAAATGTATAGAAAAACCCACAAAGAAAAGCTACACAGGTTTAACTGCATAAAAGTATTAAAATGTTGTGTCTCACAAGATAAAGTAATTGAAATAAAAAGGTAAACTGAAAAATAAATATGTACAGTTAAGGAAGTACAACTAGTTAACAAAACACCGGGGAATAGTCTGAGTAATAATCAAAGAAATGCAAGTGAATCCAAAATATCATTTGTGATCTATTAAATTCGCAAGGAGTTTTCAAATATGAAAAAAGACCCAAGCTAGCTAGGATGTAGTGAAACACATTTTCATATGGTATATATTTTTTGCAGTCTGAAATGGCAGGAAAAAAAATACAAGTTTACTTCTCTTACCAGCTGTGTAACCACTCAAAAAAACTGGAAATAACCTATAGGTCCAAAAAGAAGGGCTGGTTACTGAAACAATAATATGGTTCCCTAATAACACATCATGAGGCCTTTAAATAGTATGTTTACAAATATCATAAAATAACATGGATAAAGATTACAGTATATTAGGTGAAAGGGGTAAGATATAAAATTATATAAATGCTGTGGTCACAATTAAATAAAACTTAAATAAATCTATTCATAAGGGGAGAAAAGTGAAAAGATATACACAAGGACATTAACAATGTTTCTGGGGATGGTGTATCTTGGTAATTTTTTTCAGATTCTGTTTAATAAGACTGCATTATAAGTACGATTTAAGGAAAATACTCCTTTAAAAAGAGAAATTGTTCTCTGAACATTGGAGTGTGGCAGACTAGCCGACAGAAAATGGTAGTTTCGAAACCATAATCTGAAATGCTACTATAAAACCACCCGAAGAAAGTGAACAGTTCAAGTGGCAAAATCCCAGAGCACAAAGCTGAGAATTGAGTATTAACTTTGTCGTGCATTTTCTTTACACTGGTTATATCATTAAGCCTATAAAGTAAATAGCTTCTGTTCTCACTGATAACTAAGTGAAGCCTAATTGTGTGGTTTTAGTCTCAATTAAAATTACTGAAAATGTGAAAGTCATTCTAACAGCCTTACAGATAAATAACGCTTTAAATGCACAGCCTTTGACTAGGAATGGTTTTAAGATTTCCTCTGTTTTCTGTAAATCTCTTCACCTGCGTCTTTAGAGTTTTAAGTACCTCTGTGGCACTTAAATTTGCCCTCCTGTTTTATTTGACCTTGATGCAATTTACCTATTTGTTAAAGGACATTTGAATTTCAAGACAACGCTCAATTCTTTCAATGATAATACTATTTGAGTATCCAACTTGGACCTGCCACAAGCCTTTGGTCTTCAATCAAGTTCCAAAGAATATGCTTCCATTCCCAGTGATTCTGGAGGAATTCGCAAATTACAAATAAGATCTCCTTAAAAGCCAGCGGATGCTAGCCCCACTTCCACCCTTCTCCCTTCCTTCAATGCTTTCCAGCCTGTCTGCTGGAATGTGCCAGAATCATCTGCCTGCAGTGACGGGCAGCATTTTTAACAGAAACACGCACTGTCTAGCTCCTTTATCCCTGCTATCAATGCCAGAAGAAAGCCTCCCGGTAATATCTGCCTTGGAGATTTCTTCTCTCCAAGTGGTCAAGATGGAAACTGCCTTCGTATGCAAACTGATAAACACTGTGTTACAAATGTCAAGTGGAGTCACAGTCAACTCTTCCTGGAAACCCTGTTTTAGCGCTTTGCAAAGCAAAGGACCGCCCATTACAGCCAGGCATTTATACCTTCAAAATGCTCATTTCTTCTTACGAGACAATAAAATACTTCCTGTAGCAACAGCAGGTGAGCACAGAAAGCATCTTAAATATCTGACCCGAAGTGCTAAAGATGCTTAATAATCTTTAAAGTTACCAACAATATTGTTGCCTCCTGTTACCAGGATGTTATAAAATGTCCTAATTAGTCTTTATGATAATCCCGACACCTCCACAGCACATAAAAAGGACTTTTAATTTTTAAAAGGACAACTCTGGTTGGTTTGATTTTTATCTCTAATTGGCCTATAATGTCTATCCCTCTGGCACTCCAGACAGGCAAACATTAATTTAACAAGCAACTCATACACCATGGGAGACCAGAGAACTGAGTGTGGAAAAGAAGGTTCCAGTATTCTGGACATGTAACTGACTCCACTGTCTTTTACCTCCTGAAAGGTGCTACACAAGCTTGTCCACAGCACCAAGGGGCTCCCTCCAAGGCAGCAGCGTCCCAAGGACTCCCAGCCCTCAGCCAAGACTCTGCTGTGACAGGAGCAGGACGTGGCAAATCCCGGCAACCCCTCCTGGAGACCCAGGAGTGGGGCATGAGCCAAGCAAGGGGGTTTCGGCCTAGGTCCACTTGCTCATTGCACAGAGATTCGATTATTGAGATAAGGATTGCAGAGGAAGAAAGGGATTTTAATACAACAAATGTCTTGTCAGGAGAAAAGGAAAAGTTGCCTCAAGCCCATCTCCCTGGGGCCACACGCCTTAGGACAGATCATGGTGTCTATGCTTGGCAGGTTGTAGGGGGCTAGTGAATCTGCTCAAGTCTATCCAGGGACCTTCAGAATCTCAGCTGGCTTGTCTTACAGAAAATCCACCATCTCTGGGAAACCCAGAAGTTCAAGTAGTTAGTTAAGTAGGAGGGTTATATAGGGGTCATTGAAATTTGTTCAGTGAGGGGCCACTTACACGATGAGAGGAGAAGTTAGTCCCTGGTTCTGCAGCATGGGCTCTGTGGTCTTAGACTGGCCACTCATCCTTCCTGAAGAGTCCTTCCATTGAAATGAAAAGGATTACCTAAAATATCCAAGGTCCTTTCCAGCTTTCACACACCAAGATGTACTAGTGAGCACAGCTCTGCCAATAGCACAAGCTCAGGTTCCCGGCCAGCTGGTAGTGCAGAGACTGCCCAGGCCACTGGGAACAGTCCACTCTTCCCGCAATATCGAACACCAAACAGTGTCTCAGCCCCACTTCCCACCATGCTGGCCAAGACATTCTAGACCAGCCCAGAGCAGAAGCCAAGGGAAAGTCGGATGCAACACGGGTTTCAGGATGAATCCTCCATGGCCTCTGCTAAAGACATATATTTTGGATTTCAGGAGATTCAGCTGAAGGGTTCTAATAATCTTGCTCTTGGTGTAAGGAGCTCTAACAGTAGATTCCCCCTGAATCAAAGAAGTATCGTCTTTGCACTAAAGGAGAGAAAAGGCTTTTTCTGTGCATTGAAAATTGGCTTTTGAAGTCATTCCTCTGGATGTATCTGAGGGTCAATATGAGTTTGGAAGGCCTTAAGGATTCCTGTTGAAATTAAGAATGAGGGGCATGGAGAATGGGGGTTCATCACATACTGACCTCTGATGATGCCAATAGCTGCCTTGCTTCTACCTCACCCCTTTCAAGTTCCATTCTCCTCAACAAGCTGCTGGCAAAGAAAGCAGGAGCTGGGTGGCAAAACATTTCTATTGAAAAGATTTTTTCTTTTACAACCAAGAAAGCCATGACAATCTTTTATTTGTAATTCCAATCCTTCATTTCTGAGGAATATGTGTAATGGTGCTGTCATTTCCCTAGCTACCTCTCTCATAATGGTGCCATTGCCAGGCGTCATGCACAGCTCATCAGCAAATCCAAGGGGGGGCAGGAACAAGCCCATGGAAGTTGTTGTCTTACTCACTCACTGGCTGCTCAGAATGAAACGTGCTCCTCACACTGATGTTCCACCACTGAGAGAGTGGACCTCGGGTCGGGCTCACTGAGTATCTGTGAAATCAATCACACTGTTAAACGCATTAACACCACACACATACATATTTTTAACTCCAGGACCATGAAGTCTGAAACAAAACACAAATAAAGTAAAGAAACTTGGAGCCAAATTTTCACCCAAACTTCAGTGGAGGCCTCCATTCAACTTTTCATCTGTTCTGTTGATATTTCCCCCTTATACTCTTAGCCCAAACCCTAATTCGTTACAAGGTAAGAGTAAGAAAGAAATATGCACTAGACCAGTGGTCAAGGCTAAAGTTTGGTTTGTACAACTTTGGATGACACTTGAGCTTAACTTTTTCCTGCTTAAAAGTACTAATTTTTTTCCCTTTTCAGACCATATGGTACCCATCAATCCTAACTCTAAATTCACTTCCTTTTGATCAGAAAAGGGTCAGATCTAATCACTATTTTAAAACAGAATTTAGAATATGTTGATCTGACTTCTCCTCAACCACAACACTTATAGACAAACAATATTTCTCATGCAGAAATTCTGATGTCTTAAAATGGTAGAATCGTTACAGCCTTCCATGAAAATAAATCAGATTATGTACTGCTTGTGGGGTTATGTGGGAATCCTTAAATTATGAAAGACCAATCTGCATAACCATCATCCATTCACCTTTAAGTCACCTTGGAGGGGGCGTGCAAAGAAGTAAATGCTCGCTTTCCATCAGAGATGAGGCGGGGGAAGGGGGGAATATGGTACATTGGGTAGAATGTGGCTTTGGAGAATCTCAGATCCAAATTTTTTCCCATTTCCACCACTTACTGTGTGATATTAATCCAGTCTCTGAGCCTCAATTTCCTCACTCACAAAATGGGAGCAATAATACCTCATAGGGTTTCCTGAGGGTTAAAAAGATATCAATATATATATGTATGTATGTATGTGTGTGTCTATACACACACATACATACATATATATATATAGAGAGAGAGAGAGATATGTATAGATATACATAGTCAATAGATATATGCATGTATGTGTGTGTACATATATATAGAGAGAGAGAGAGAGAGAGAGATCACTTAGCACAAAATAGAAGAAAATCAGTAAGCGATACTATTATTATTATCAAAAGTAAAAGTATGCTTATCAAAGAGAGTAATGATATTCAGAACTTATATAAGAGCTGGGTTGTGGTATAAATGTCTTTCAAAAGGGAACCTCACAGTAAACTGATCTATTTGCTCACCTTTCCAGAGCCAGAAACTGCCTCTGTAATCCTCCCAGTCAGATCTCGTAGAGAAAGAAAGAAACAAATAAACTCACAAATCCCTATGTCATTATTAGGAGATGGGCAAAAAACGTCCAGCCTCCCACAGCATGACTTTCCAGATATCTACAGAGCTGGACACCCACACAACAGGGCCCTGCTGACCATTACCAGTCGGGCTTAAATTCATTTCAGTTCCCCTTTAGGGTCTGATTAAAACTCGTCTGCCTCTCCCACTCCCTCCTATGTGGCAGCTTTACCTGGCTGACCCCCACTTGGCCATGGGCCCTGGATGCTGCCCTGAGCTCTGGCCCTCTCCATAGCACCCCCCACGCCATAGTCTATCCCACTGCCACGAGACTTTATCTCTCTTTATCCAAGAAGATTCTTCTTCCAAACTATTTCACAGGAACATAACATGAATTCTCCACCTGAACAATAGTAACCAATACAGTTGATGGGTTTTAGGGAGCAAGCTTGAATATAAAGCACATTTAAATGCATATAAGAAGAGTCCAATAATACCTATGATCAACTGCAGCACTTCTTAAAATTTAGCTTTATTCCTGGGATTTGTTTAGAATTTTTTTCCATATCATCCAGAATTATAATTACTCAGATTCTAAGCCTCTTTGGAATTGCTTTGGACTTTAAGCCAATTTAGAATCGAAAACCTATATTGCTTTTCCCAACTGCCAGCTGTGGTTGTTTCAGTCTAGGAAATTGTGATTTTCCTTGTACAGCTTAATTCTGAAATAACTTATCACAACTTTCAGCTGTGTTCCCTCAAGTTCTACTTTCCTTCTATATAATTTAAGCAAAAAGGAAACAAGAAGATTATGTCAGAATTCTCTCCCAAGCTTCCTGGGGACTTTTTTCCCATCTGAAAGGTATTTTCTAGTTTGGGGGGTTTTTTTCTTTTTAAGAAGGAAGCAAGAGCACTTTCTGCCTCATCTTGCTTTCACCTCCACTCCATCCTCACCCATTTTGGTTTCTATACTATACTATTTAGGCTCTTACTTAAAGCATATTGCACATAACAGTACTCTCAGCAATGATCAACATATATATATTGAGTTGCCTAACCAACCTATTACTCCTTCTTTTTCCATCTTATCAGAACCCAAATTTGTTCAGGTGTCTACTTGATTTTTTTCAAGTATCCATATGGCTCAAAAAAAAAAAAAAGGCAACTCCTCCCATAGCTCTGAGGATAGATTTGGGTTTGCTCTTATCTAACCACAGGAATTCATTCTCCTGCACCCAAATATTGGTTCATGAATGGGTGTAAGACCCAATTCTGACCAATTAGACATTAAAGAAAATCTACTTGGAGTTTTGAAGAAAAGTTTTCTCACTTCTAAAAAGAAAACACTGGAAAAGGTAGGCCCTCTTGATTCTTGGGAAAACTTCCACATCTCGTTTCACACCTAGAACTGCTAGAGCTGCCTTACAACATGGGGTGAAATTAACATGCAGAGGAGCTCAGAGCCAGCAGAAGAAAAGTGAAGTTCAGGATCTGATGAACTGAACTACAGCCTACCTGACCTCTACCCTCTTCTCAGGAGAGATAATAAATTTTCATATGGTTAGTCCAGACTGAATGGGGATTTTTTTCTGTTACTTGCAACCAAAAACACCCTAATAGATACAAGCTCCCTATTGTCAATAGTAAAGTTTACCAAAGGTTTAAGAGCACAGCTATAACTTGATTGCATCAATCTCTCCTTTCCTTGTCCTAACACACAGACTGATTGCTGTCACCATTTTCTCAATGTGATGGGAAGATATGTCAGTAGAAGCATTTACTTTGCATTAAACTCTTGCTGTAACTATACTAAATGGTTGATGACCTTAATGAAGTCTCCTGGGAAACTAGCCTATAGCAGAATTGGGGATGAATCCCTTTTTTAAACAAAATTGGCACATTTTGAAGTCCCAGAGGCAAAAAAGTCTGAAGAGATAAACCTAGAAGTAACAGTAATGATTTCCAAGGGAAGTAGACAATGGAACAGAAGTATCTATTGTTCAAGGCTAGAAGGTTAGTAATTAATAACTACATAAAAATCAGACTATAGGGAAAAAAGGAATTTTATTTTATTGGGAGGTAGGACTTAAGGAAAAACAGTCAATGGAACCAGGCATTGGATTTAATGACAGCCATGTTTGCTAGAACTACGTATATTCCTCTTTGTGACTCATATCTGACCCTTTCCTGGGTCCTAAGTTTTTTATTAGGATTTTTAAAATCAGGACTACAAACTGAATTTTGCTAAGATTTTATCCGAATCCTCATAGGTTCTAGCACTACCTCCACACACACGTAGTAGAAGTATATAAAATTTATGATTTTCAAAACATTTTCACTGTTATTATCTGTCTTGATCTTTGTCACATCTGTATGAGATAAAACTTACTATTTTCATTTTATCAATGAGCAAACTGAGAGGAAGAGACATGAACAAGTAGTCCCAGATCATGTGGTTAGCAAATGGAAGAGCTGAATACCAGGGTCTTCTAACTCCAAGTTCAAAGTTTCCACTTCCCTGTGGTCCTCCCTGCCTCCCCATTCCTGTAGGCTGTAACAAATTTGAAGTTATGCTACTGATCAGCAGCAATTGGTCTGAAATAAGAAATCTTTGTATTCAGATATAAACATGAATATTTGAAAATTGCTAATTTGGGCCAAATGTTGGGCTTAAGATGATTGCCAACCTCTTTCGTGTGCACAAACTCCCTTAAACCATTTGTTCTCATATAACATTTAGTTTAAGATGTAATACACAATGCACATATAGTGTTTCCCATGTACAATGTTTTCCAGCTTCTAATTCACTTTTAGGCCATCAAAAGAGACATAAAATAACTCCAGAACTCTAGACTTATGCAATTACATCGTGGAGAAGGAAGGGGAAGAGTGGGAAGAGTTTTTACAACTGAAAAAATCCAGATTTCTTATTAGTCATGGTCTAAAAATGACAACCCCCTGCCTCTCCAGCAGGCCTCCCCCCACTCCACCCCCAGCCCACAGGCGGCAGCTGGTGGAGTCTACTGCAGACCTCATTTTTCTGCCTGACAATCCTTCTACAGACCTGAGCAGGGAACCCATTCTTTACATAAGCTCAACTGGTCCCCATGGTAAGGGCAGAGTACCACCCAGGAGGGCTGGAATGAGGCACACCAGAGTATCCAGCTGCAGTTCTAGCCCCCAGCTGTGGCACCTGGCCACCTACGGCCCACCAAGAAGTTGAGTCCTCTGAGACCTCACCACGCATGCAAGCCTCCTTCCCCTGCCCAGAGCTCATGACTGAGCCTAATAAGTTGCCCTGAATACTCCCCTCACTTCCCAGACCCAGAAGCCTTTGTTTATTCAACTTGACCACAGACAAGGGAGTCTGAAAAATGAGGTGATGAAGGTTACCCTTCCCTCACTGCTGGCAGAAAGTGAAGCAGCTACAGCCAATAGCTCAAAAGGACAGGAGTGTGTTCATTCTGAGATGCAGGAAGGAGATACCCTCCCCCCAGATGTATTTCTCTAACATTTGCCCAATTGCTTGAGTATAATGGGACAAAACTCTTATTACAGATAAAATCTAAAACACAAGCAGCCCAGGATATCTTTGACAGTGTCATCCCCTTCCTCTGTCACCCTCTTTTATTCTGAGTTCTTCACAATGTGGCCCATGTTAAAAATTGTTCTTCCCTTTACAAGAACACACAAGTCCTCTCCACATCCCCCAGCTCTACTTCCTCTGTTCCCAAAACCAACACATTTTCCCTTAAGCATATAATAGTGATTGTAGAGGCCTGAGTTCCAGATGCAAATAGCTCAGAGTAATGTGGTTAAAAGCTTTTTATACCCTTTTCCCAGGAGGACAGATACATTCTACCCGAGCGAGGTTTCAGGCCTGGGCTCCATGTACAAGCACCAAAGAATTGGTGTTTGAGTTTATGTTTCTGCTTCTTTAAAGTCCAACATTTAAGTTTGTGAACTCGTCCTAGGAAAAGTGCTACAAACCTCATAACTGAATATCACTATGGTCACCTTCAAAGTACTTCCCTTTGCCATCTGGTGACCATACTGATATTCAGCAATGAGTACTTTTTCTATGATGAGTTTATGAACTTAATTGTTAGACCTCTAAGAGTGTCTTGAATCTAGATCCTTGAAAAAAGACTCTGAGCTGGGAAATTGCCTGCTGAAGGTTCACTGGGGAGTCTATAAGGATATAGGGAAGGGAGAAAGGCAGGATTAGGCAGAAGGAGAAACTGATTCACAGTGTGGTTGCAATGGAGACTTCGGGCAATCCAACAGCAGGCTCTAAAGATAGCGTTGTTCCAAACTGAGATACAAGACCAGATCTCTTTAGCCCCACATCAGCCAATTATTGGCCGTAGGTTGTCCCCTAGGAGGGAGTATGTACCTTGGGTGAAGCAGTTCCCATTGAGGGATGAGGCTGAGAGCCATCGCCAGCAAGTATTCCTAGGATTGAATGCATCTGTTCCGATGAGGGATCCAGATGGAGCAAAGCAGTATCCATTACAACCCACTCTGTGTATACTCACATCCACTTATTTTTTTGTAAACTAACTGATCCCATGAAAGGAACAGTTTTTCCAGCACTCTGGTTGATCTTGTCTTCAGAACAAACTTTCTAGAGAAAGACTTACATGCTACAGAAGATCTCAAGACTGGAGCATACTCAGCATTCTGCTCCTCCATCACATATATTCACTGAAACTTCTGCTAGTCTAAATGGTGTATGTGGTGGGATGACCCTGACCTTCATCTCAGATGGCTATTTTTTTTATTTGTGTAAATGTACTGGGTACAAGTGTAATTTTGTTCTGTGGATGTGTTGCACAGTGTTGACTTCAGGGCTTTTAGTGTATCCATCGCCAACTCCTGATTCCCATGTCATTCCCAGGAAGTGGCTACTGTGCTTCTCTTTCTCCATTGATACCAAGTAAGATGTACCCGTGGATCACCTGGGAGTGAAATATTTTCTTCCCTTCTGTCTGTATACAAAGTCAGACATTTAAGATTGTGAAATCATCCTAGCACTGCTGAATATCACTACAATCACCTCTTAAGTACTCCTCTTGGGAAGCTATGTACTGACACGAGCACCTAGTCCACCCCTCAAAGGGGAACTCTTTTGGAACACTTTTTCTGGAATGGCCATCAGAACTGTCATCATACAAATTAAGTTCACGCACTCATTCTAGAGAAAAGTGCTTTGAAGGGCAGACTGGGTGCCGGCATCAATGCATAGCTTCCCAAGAGGAATACTGCAAAGATGACCGTAGTAACCATCATCAGTGAGGTATGCAGCACTTTTTCTAGGATGTGCCCATGAACTTAATTGTCTGTCCTTCATATAGCAGTGGTCTTACCTCTTCCTAATAACAAAAGTCAATGACTTGTAACAGAACATAATTTCTTGGCTGCTGTTCTCTTGGCACATGAAGCCCACAGTGACTAGGTAGCAGCGATGGCTTAAAGCTCTAAGGGGCACAGTAAGTGGTGGAGACTTTCTCTCCTGAGAACCCGGACTTCAGGAACCACAGAGTATGGAGTTGTGGGAAAGGAAGTAGCAATCCCCTAGATGAACCTCTGGGAGTGACCATAGGGACCACTCCTTCTTCTCCTCCCTTGGTCTCCAGACCTACACATTCTCCGGTTGAAGAAGACCATGTAACGATCATCGCGGTCACCACTCCCATCATAAAATGAATTGCTGATGGCCTGACCTTGCCTTGTGACTCGAGGGGTCTGACACAACCTGGTAAACAAGTCATTTGATATCTCACAGCCAGACTCTCAGTCTCCATCCAGGATCAGTGGTGTGCCAGACATTGTTTTCTGAGTGTTATGTACAGTACTTCCCTGCTGTGGCTGGAATGCTTGAGCTGCAGAACCCGAGGAGGCCACACATATTTCCATTGGTGATTCCCATAAACACTCACAGTGTTTTCTCCACAGCAATACCTGCAGTTCCATGGGGGTTGCCGGCCATGTAGCTCAAGCAGCCGAGCTTCTTCCATCATAGCCCAGGCTTACGGAAAAGCCCTTTCCTTTCTTGTGCTCCCCTTAGAACAGACATCCTCCCATGACCCTATGTAAGTGGGCTGGAATGTTACAAAATACGCTGCTCCCTGATGTGATGTCTTATTATGCTTTTCTGTGAGTGGGAGGTACAAGCTGCAATAAGTTGTCCTTTGCTTGAAGAATATATTCCAACATGGCCCATACCATGGGAACCTTAAAAACTTCATTAATGTGACAGTTGCTAAGTCATGGAAAAAGCCCATTGACCCATGAATGGATTAATAAGTTGTGGTACATGTATACCATGGAATACTATGCAGCCCTAAAGAAAGATGGAGACTTTACCTCTTTCATGTTTGCATGGATGGAGCTGGAACATATTATTCTTAGCAAAGTATCTCAAGAATGGAAGAAAAAGTATTCAATGTACTCAGCCCTACTATGAAGCTAATTTTAAGGTTTCATATGAAAGCTATAACCCAACTTATAGCACAAGAATATGGGAAGGGAGGGGAGGGGGGAGTTTGGGGTGGAGGGAGGGTAAATGGTGTAGCCACACCTATGGTGCATCTTAGAAGGGTACAGGCGAAACTTACTAAAGGCAGAATACAAATGTCTTCATACAATAACTAAGAAAATGCCATGAAGGTTATGCTAAACAGTTTGATGAAAACCTTTCACATTGTATATGAAACCAGCACATTGTACCCCTTGATTGCACTAATGTATGCAGCTATGATTTAATAAAAAAGAAAAAAAAGAATAGTGTTTGACAAATGTTTAAAAAATATTTAAGAAAATGACAGACTCTTGAATCTTCATAAGGTGTATTTCCCATACTTTAGAGGACATGTAATTTACCAAGACTTCCAACATACCTGCCACTTCTTACTCATCTAGTCTGATTAATGTAGTATCATCAATATAGTAGACCATTGTGCTATTCTAAGGACTATCTAGATGGTCCTGTCTCTACAATATACAAATCAATAGGGCAGAGTTAACATAGCCCTGGGACCAAATCATAAATTACTATTCTTGTTTGTTTCACCGAATGTAACCTATTCCTTACTATGTTTTCTAACAAAGAGGTAAGAGAATACATTTGCCAGATTAATGACCATAGACCTAACCTGAGGCTGTATTAATCTGTTCCAGCAAAGAAACATACCTCTGGCTCAGGACTACAATTGGGAAAGCCACTTGGCTAAGTTTATAATAGTCATTGCACTGTGACCTTCCATGATCCAACTTGTTTAGGGGGAGAGGGTTAGATGAGAGAATGAAATGGAGATATGACCACTCTTACCTTCTTTAATCCTTTGATACCTTGGATATATCTGATTCTGATTCATCTCTGGGTGGGAGCAGGGGGAAAAGTTGTGACAGAGGTTTCCTTGGCTTTCCTTGCTATGACAGCTCTTACCCTCAGGTCAAGGAGATTTTGCCAACTCCCAGTGAAGTCTGTTTCAGTTACATATTTAGGGTCTAGGGCAACAATTAAGAGGTGGGCAGGGCAACAATTAAGCGGTGGGCCTAGATCCAAAGGAACCACTACAGTCTAGTTCTGTGCAAGGATTTCTTTATTATCTGGCTCTCATGCAACTTAACTTTAAAAGTGGGACTATGCTGACACTTTGGGTCCCTGATCAGTTTAGCATCTGTGTCTAACAATCATTGAAAGAGTTCATTATTTTCCTTTCCCCAGTGCACAGTTCCCTGAGCAAGTGGTTCCTTGGAGGAAGATGGGGGTGGGAATTATTGCTCCTAACTACAATGCTGCCATGTTGTAGAATCCTTCCTAGGGGCCAGCCTCTCCTTATCAATGGCTCTGTGTCTGAGAAAGACTTCAGGTCTAAATCCGGGACAAGAGATTGCAAATTTTTGTTGGGTGGCAGCCATGAGCCTCTTGGTCTTTTGTTTCTTTTGGTTTGTGTAAACTAAGCAATACCCTTAGTTGTTGGCTGCCCTTACAACTTCTGGGAGAAGCACCATGCTCCATAATCTGTTAACAAGCAAGCCCCTTGGGGGGTGGAGCAAGATGGCGGACGAGTAACAGCTTCCTTGCGGCTGGGCACAGTGAGACTGGGGAGAGAGGACTTCAGGCATCTCTGCCAGGCGGGATCTGCCCAGAAACTTCCCTTTGGGGACACAGGGAGATAGCGTGAGG
>CAUYON010039542.1:0-26684 GCA_963573935.1 Arctocebus calabarensis | reverse complement strand
GGGCCCGCCAAACAACAGTGACGGCTGCGACCAAAAAATGGCCGAGCATTGTAGCGGGCGCCTGTAGTCTCAGCTACTTGGGAGGCAGAAGCAGGAGACTCGCGTGAGCCCAGGAATTGGAGGTTGCTGTGAGCTGTGATGTGATAGCACTCTAACCAGGGCGACAGCTTGAGGCTCTGTCTCAAAAAAAAAAAGAAATTAGCAGTTATTGCATACTCCTATTAACTTGTCTTTAAGAAACATGTTTAGAATCTCCATATATTTAAAAACATCCAAATTTTCATATATTTAAAAATCATCTATTTAATCTACAATATATTTCTAAAGTTTTAAAGTTCATATTGCAAAATAAGAGAAATGGTAATTATATTTCTGGCAATATGAACATTGTACATGACTCAGTTAATTGCCGGGCCACCACCACACAGAGTGGAAAATTTGATAAGTATAGAATTGTTCTGAAGCAATAAGAGGATAACACTAGGAGAGAATTATATTGTATCTTATGTCTCATGGTTTACAGGCCATATTCTTTCTCTCCTCAAAGAACATTTTACATTTATTATGCTTTCTTTTGTTTTCAATCACTGAAACATTTTAAAGTAAGAAATTTTTCTGAAAGTAACAAATTAGTGCTCTTTCAGTGAAATTTTAACTCAAATGTCAAAACTACTACCAACTTTCTACATTTTTTTCACTATAAATATTTTAGTTTAATCATGCAGAATTTTTTTTTTGTCAGAAAGAATTCTTATTTTTGCAAATATACTAATCATTAAGCAGTTTTAATAACTTTTAAAAATACAGTTATACATGTTTACTGAATTAAAGAGAAGGATAAGACATAGTTCCAATTTGCAGGGGCATTCATTACACTATATTTAGGATGAACACAAATGGAGCAACTAAAGATGCATAAATAACTATTAGCCTTCCATGTGGCAAAAAAAGGTAAGTGTAAGGGAAGATAGGGAAAGTAGAGGCTATCACTGGATGTGGTGGTCAGGGTGCTCTTTAAGGAAGGCATGGCAGAACCTTTAAAAATGGGAGAAACATGTGAGACAATGTTTCTGAAACCTACAGCACAGACTTGGCATCTTAGGGCTATTAGTGTCATGGTTTGAACATGGGCTCTCGGACCAAGTGTTTTGCCGAGCTTTCCCAAGTGACCTCAGGCACAGTACAGCACGTCTTGTTTTTCTGACTTCTACAACAGAATGATGGTGTGAATAATACTACCCAATTCACAGAACTGTTACAAGGATCAAACGAATTAATAAAGTGATACAGTACTATTAGGTCCTCAATAGATATTTGCTATTATTTCCCTGCACCACTACACTAACACTGACTTAATAGTTTTCTTTTAGATAGTCAGGGTTTTTTTTTTTTTTTGTCCACTCAAGTAAGTCTATTTAAAAGATATTTTGAGGTTGTTATCCCAAGTGGATAATGAATCTCATTTGCTTCTATGGAAGATAACATAAAAACAAATATAAGGAAAACAATGCTATTAAATTCTAGTTATATACTGGGCCTGTCAAAAGCTCTGAGCTGAAGGCTTGTTTTCTCTTTGTAAAAGAACGGATTCAGCAAGTGTTAGAAGGGTTAGAAATATATTGGCACTAACTTAGATTTCCTCCCTCAGAAGGACTGGAGGAGAATTGAAAAAGGAATAACTTGCTCAGTATGTGATTTTATTGCTATACAGAGCCACTGTGCACTTTCCATCAAGAAACATCTCAGCACGCTTCCCATGCTTTGGCAGGGCCATTAGAAGATAACGGAGAACAGAAGGAGAACTGTTTGTTTCTATTACAAGACCAGACTTGTTTGCAAAGGTGTGTGTTGGGCACTCATGATATATTTTCAAAGGTACATATTATATTCTATTTTCTATCAATTTCAACTTCCATTGAGAAGCATACAAAAATTATTCTTTATCTCTAATATTTAAACTCAAGAGGGAAAATCTGGTTTCCTAAGAGAGGAAATAAATACCATATTTGGCTGGATACTCTGACACATTCCACTTTATGGGTTAATTTACTATGAAAAGTAAAACAAACTTCTCCCAAATCTACTCTTATCAGGTAAAAACAAAAACTAAGTGAACCTGGAATTTTTTAAAAAGTGTTCTCAAAATTTAAAACTGTACAAGTGATACCATTAGAAGTAGTTCTGTATACCTTTGCTGTTATAGCTAAAAAATTAGGCCTATGATGGTATTTGCAAGTGATGTTCCTAAGAATAAGCACAAATGAATAATGGTTAAAAACCAGAATTGGGTATATTCCTCAGGCCACTTTCCAAAAGGTGTTAAAATTCAGAATTTGATGTATTCATTAACTCTTTGTAATTTAAAAGAAATTTGTTCTTGCAAATCTAATATGACTGGTCTGATAACATCCTAAAATTACTTTGCAATTTATGCACTGCATTTAAATATATTCTTACTCTTAATATTTTATTGGAGATGTTATATATGTGATCAGAAGTAGATATCACATTTTAGATACTTCTCTTAGGAAATATAATTCATACTAAGAACATCTTCAAAATACAAAAACTCTATTTCCTAGTTAGTTCATATTTTCCATTTCATTCAGTTAATCAACAAATATTTACGAAGTATGTCAGATACTATTCTAGGCACAGAATATATAGCAGAGAATAAAAGACCACAACAGACAGAAACTTCTACCCTCTCAAAAATTATATACCAGTTTCCTTTAGGCTCTTATTGAAATACAGCATGAAACCTGTTTCCATTTTTAAGAAAATTATTTTTATTTTTTTGTGATTTGAGTTCAAAGGGGTGTTATAAAAAGAATATCTTATTCCTTAGTAATTAGTTTTTATTTTCATGTTTTAGAATGCATGAAAAAACATTGAAAACTGTAAAAAGAAACACAAATCATTTTCTTTTCCCCCTCTGGACTTTTCCTTGTTCTCCTTTTTACACTTTTATAGAAAAGTCCTGGGATCAGGGCATCATGACTTGCTTGTCTGCATTCTAAGCACACAGCCCCAAACCTGGCACATAATTGGTGCTCAACAAGTTATACTGAATAAATGAGTTACTTCGATATATAGGTATTTATTATATAATCCAACTAGGAGAAACCTATTACAGGGATGGTTAACAAAAGATACTCAAAATAGTCAAAATGGGAACTATTTGTGTCATTACATTCTTTTACGCCTGTCTGGGATTTCCTCCAAGAAAACTCTTCACTCCTGAAAATGTTTGATCTCTACCAGAAGGCCTTCAGAAGGAAAACAATCAGACACCACAATTGTTACAGCAATGGATAGGATGATGATAAGACCTTATTAAAATACAGAATCTTTCTTTTTCTTTTCTTAAAAACATGTTAAAGAAATGAGTTATGCCACAATGGTATATATATAAACTTAAATCTTTAATTTAACTTTAATTTAATCTTTAACTTTTTAATTTCCATTCCAGGATGGAATGTGCATCTCTCCTCTATCCCTTCACAAGTGGGAGAAGATTGTGTGTCTGTGTGTGCACACTCATGATGGAGGGCATGAGGTGGTGTTCTGAGATGGCATGAATGACAAAAAGTGGAAGGTGAAAAATGATAATGCTGCTTCATCAGACTTTTTCAGATACATGTACAGGTGAATGCCTCAATTCATTTTTAGCAACCATATTGTCTGCAGTGTTGTAATATAGACATACAGAATTGGAAGCATAAAATTTTATC
Organism: Arctocebus calabarensis; assembly: GCA_963573935.1. Taxonomy (NCBI): domain Eukaryota; kingdom Metazoa; phylum Chordata; class Mammalia; order Primates; family Lorisidae; genus Arctocebus; species Arctocebus calabarensis. The sequence continues at coordinate 22,950 of CAUYON010039542.1, read as the reverse complement.
TTTTCTTCATTTTCCTTCCTCCCACCTCTTCCCCCACCATCATAGGGCGTTTAAGGCAAGGCAAAGTGGGCCAAAAATGCCATTCTTCATGTGGGACGAATACAATATCTAAATGTGCCCAGAAAACAAACAAGGAGAGATTTTAGTGTTTAACTGTAGAAACAATCAGTTATAAGTCAGAATAAAAAATATCTGCCTTGACACATTTCCTTTTCAGAATCATGTTCAGCCAGACATAGACAAGCTTGGGAAGAGGATTTAATGTTGTTTCCTCAAACTCTGGAAAAACAATTCCACTTGAAGACTCAATAGTAAAGGTAAGAGTACTCACTTTGTGACTCATGAATCAATGATTGTACATCTTTATGGAAGAAAATTTTTTCTCTAGCTTTTCAGAAATCAACAGTGTTTGCAAAACATCAAAATTTCAGAGAGATATTAGAAGAGAATTTTGTAGATTTTGTTGCCTGAACATTCATTAATTTCTACCTTTCCTTATCAGCCAAGAAATTTCCTACTCTTTCTTTTACTGTAACAACCTATGGTAACTTTCTTTTTATCCACAGCAGCAAAAACTGTGACAATTACAGAGGCTAAGAGAAATTTCCAGCACCGATTTCGTCACTTGAAGAATTTCAGGAATTAAACATATTTATTCATTTGAAATATCATCTACTCCTGACAGAACCTGTCACTAACAATAAAAAAGATTTAATTATATATATATATATATATATACACACACATACACTATTGTGGCATAACTCATTTCTATAACATGTTTTTGAGAAAAGAAAAAGAAAGATTCTGTATTTTAATAAGGTCTTATCATCATCCTATCCATTGCTGCAACGTAAAGATGTAGCAAAGAATTTCCCATTTCAAAGAATGCCTTGTATCCCCATCAGCAAAGTAGGCACACTCTGGGAGCCCAGCCAGGATGTGGGAATCCAGCCTTCTATAAGACTGCATTTTTATTTGCATGTTAAAACGGGATTCTACCTGTATTTGCACTACTCTTACATTTACTAATTCTCTTTACTCTTCAACAACACTGTGCTAAAATTCGGAGGATTCTTTATTTTTCCATTTTTCAAAAAAAAAAAGGAATAATAGATTTTGAAGTAGATTAAGTACATTTTTGAAGGTGTTTTAATAGTTCTCTTTGTTAGAAAAGTTTACGCAAACCTAACTCAAAAATTGCATATTATGCCTTGGGAACTCTATTTTGACAATACATTCTAGCTTTGCGCTAGCGCCGTTTTTTTTCTGTATCATGTAAATAGAAAACATGATGAACCTAACCGGCAGGTTTTCAGGAGGTTGAAAAGGTTGGAATTAAGTTACCCAGCCAGCGCGACAGTTGTCAAAGCTGCATTTCGGGTTTGTCTGTTCCCTCCCCTCCTCCTCTCGTCCCAACGCCGTGGTGGTGTCCGGGAGAGGGGAGGACGGGCCAGGCAGATACTCTCCGAACCCCGGGTCCAGCGCCGCGCACCTGCCGCTCCTCCTCTGTGCGGTCGCAGCAACTTCCCGAAGGACGCCTCGGCCTCTGGGCAGGGGCGCACCTGGCCCACCTGCCACCCCACCTCCGTCCGGAGCCCGAAGGAGCGGGGGCGGGCCCGGCGCCCGGACCAGTGGGCCTTGCGCGCTATATTTATTTTTTTTTTAAAGTCAGCCTCCCGGGGGATGTTGGATTTGGTGGGGTACGTTCTTTGAAACACTATATTGGGAACCTCACACATAATTCTTTTTTTTTTAATTGCAAACCTTCCCAGTTCGCTCCGCAGCTGGATAGCAGGCCCCAAGAGCCGTCACCCGCCCGCTCTCTCTCCTTCTCGCCCCCTCCCCCAGGCCGGAGCGGGATTCGCGGGCGACGCCCCCTCCCAGGCGCCCACTTGGTTCCTCCCAGCTGCCGTGTGAATGGGCCGCCCTGCGGATTCCGCGGAGGGGGCGGCGGGAAGAGGCCGAGCCCGGGCCCTGGCGGCCGCCCCCGCCCCCGCCCCGCGGCGGCCCACGCTGGGATCTGCGTCACTCGGCCGCGCGTGGGCGGGAGCCAGATCCGCGAATGTAGCAAGAGCGGAATCTCCCAATGTGACAGCGCCCGGGGGGTGGAGGCGGTGGAGGCGGGCGGGGGGGGGGGAGGAGGGCGCTGCGCGCGTGGGGAGGGCAGAGCAGGGGAGGGTGCAGTGGGGGAGGCGCTGCCGCCGCCCGCTCGCCTGAGCGCGGAGGAGCGGCGGCCGCCACCGCGGTCAAGCAAGCGCCGTCGGGGCGGGTGGGCAGGAGCGGCGGGCCCGAGCTGGTGGTGGGGGGGAGCAGGGAGAGCGCACCCACCACCTTCCCCTTCCCCTTCGATGGGAGCGGGGGCGTCCCGGCTCCAGCAGCCGCCAGAGGAGGGAGAGCCCGGGGCCGTCACTTCAGAGTTGGGGCTGAGCAGTCCTCGGGGAGAGCGCGCCAAGACCGCTGCAGCCGCTGGCCGAGTACGTACCACTGCGGACGTTCGCCGCTCCCGGCCGGCCCACAGCGGGACGCGTTCGCGCGGCTGCGGGCAAACTTGGGCGGCGGAGTCTCCGGGCCGCGCGGGCACCTCGGGGGCGGACGTCCAGGGGAGCGGGCTTCGCGCTGCGGCCGCCGGAAGGAGAGGGCGGCCTCGGGCTCGTGTGGGCGATTCCCGGAGAGATTCGGTTTGCGGGGGCCGCGGGAAGGAGAGGAGTGCAGCAGCGGCCCTGACTCTTGCGTTTCCCTCAGGGAAAGCCGGGGTGCCGAGTCCATTCTTACCGGGCTGGGGTCGTCTCGCGGCGCCGGCAGGAATCGTGGGGTGGTGTGGGGGTGTGCGCTGTGCCGTGCGCTCCGGCCCGATTTCTGCAGCCACCTTCCTGGGAGCAGAGTCTTTTTGTTTCTTTGCTTTGTAAAAGTGCTGCACTTACCGTCTTTTATTTTTTTTGTCCTGGGTATTCTCGCCTTTTCAATGTAGTTTTTAAAAGCGGAAGGAGAGTTTTGCTTGGAAGTGGCTTCCAGAAACTTGGCACCGAGGTGCATGGAGAGAGACTCCTTGTGACTGTAAGGCCCAGTGAGGAATTTGCAAACACATGTGGGACATCCAAGCCTTGGATGCAGAGGTGTGTGACCTTACCGTGGAGAAACATTTAAAATGCTGTTAGATATTTGTGGTCTGCAAGCTTTGAGTTCACAAAGCTTGAGATAGGAAACGACGCCTCTAGTAAGCCTAAGTGTTGCAGGATCTTGGGAATAGGATAGTTGAGTTGGAATATGCATTTATACATTCTGCAGACCAAGTTTTGCAGCAAGTGGTCGGGAGGAATCGTAAATTTGAATATACTTACTCTTCGCTACTTGACAGTTTGGGAGGCATAGAAAATTTTTAGGTGGCTGCTAATTTAAAATTTTTTCCGAAAGAGTGGATTTGGAGTAACTTGTCACTGCCAATTGGTTCGCCAGTGACATGTCTGCCAACTTAAGGAGTGCAAAGATCAGAAGCTGAGAGAGAAAGTCTAAGATCGTGTTTAAAAATATTTTGGCAGTTTTAATAGGTAATATTAGATTCCATAGAGGAACCGAATTTAAAATAGATTAGTCACGTAGGAAATGCTTGGCTGTTTTGTTAAATAGTGTGCATGCAGTGGCTTACCCTCTTAAGTTTAAACTTTTATTATTCTTTTGCCTGAACAACTTACCCAGTCATGACATTTCATAATTCATGTGTGGGCTTTAAGAAGTATTGGAAGAGAGGGTGCAGGGTGCATGAAATCTGATTTTTCTGTTTTGGGTGGAGATTGATCTCTTCTTGAAAACTTGAAAGAGCTGCTGCTTACCTAAGTGTAAGTAAAAGTGGCCCTTAGATGCAAGGGTTTTCCTTTTTCCTACATACTTGCTTTAATTGAGATATTTCATATTGAACTTTTATTAACTTTAAAAGATTATTTTGTCCTCGTGGATATTAACATGCCAGTAAAAATTTGCTTGAGAATTAGTTGAAGGCTGAAAAGGGCAACCTAGATATTGGATCTTAGATATTGGAATGTTAGGTCTTGAAAGAAAATTATTTCAAGCAGTCATTGGAAGATGTCTTGTTTTAATTTTATTATTTTTATCATTCTTAATTAAAGCTATTATGGCACCCTGATGTTAGAAATATTTTGTTTTTCCTGGCTCTGGAGGTCTCTTGTATGTGAATGTATCAGTAGTAACAATAATAATTATAAAAACATTGAGGCACTATAGATTTTTTATCTTATTGTGAATATAATTCACATAACTGATACAGGACGTTTAATGAGCTTGTATGTCTAATAAATGATCTGATATATCTAACAGATATTTTATCTCATCTTGTTTTAAAATTAAATTGAATAATCTCAGCTAAATTAATTAAAAATTTTCCTTTTTTGTGGATAGTAAATAAGTACTGTCATATAGGAAAGTTAGTAGATTTCAGTCTTTTTGTTGTTAGAAGATAAGGTTAAAGTAATACATACTTTCTTTGAAATATATATATTAATTTTTTTTTTATTTTTCTAACAGTTTATTTTTATTTATTTATTTATTTATTTTGCAGTTTTTTTGGCCGGGGCCCGCATTTGAACCCACTGCCTCTGGTATATGGGGCCGGCGCCTTACTCCTTGAGCCACAGGCGCCACCCTCATTGAATTATACTTTAAGAACATACTGGTTTATTAAAGATTTTGGGGGTTTGCATTATGGACACTGTAGATGCTTCCTTGAAAGAAGAAATTTTAAAGTGGGGGAGATCTTTGAAGAATTTGTTGCGTGAACTTTAAATACTTGAAATAAAAGATGGTTGGAGGGAAACCAAGTATGTCAGGGTTTTTGTTTTGTTTTGTTTGAGATAGAGAAAGGGTTTTAACTATGTTGCCCAGGCTATCCTAGAACTCCTGGGCTCGAGTGATTCTTCTACTTCAGTCTCCCAAGTTATGTCAGGTTTTTGTATCTGTTGACCAAAGACTCAGGCCGCATCCATTCCATTATAACAAGCTTGTAGTTGCTTTTTCTTGGTGCTATTATGTACATTTTTGGAAATGAATTCTCTGTAAAATTTACCTTTAAATGGGAAGCTGTGTTCTGGATGAAAGTGACTATTTTATAATGTGTTTTGAACACTATAAGATCATACTAATGTATAATCAACTTGTCTATGCATATTGTGGCATTTATTAAATATATTACAGGATAAATAGTACCCACTCAAGGATAATACAAGCTTGCTAGTCCCTTTGGATTTATTTTTATCTTACTTGCTTCTTTCATTCTTTTCAGTAGTAGAATGAAGAATAGTACAGTTATTATAGTAAATGCAAATTCCCTTTGTGAGCTGACATGTTCAATAACTCATAAAATAGTAAAATACTCTTTAAACTTAATGGAACAAGGGGGAAGCTTGAGAAGTTGATGTAGGGAAAAAATAGTAATCCTCATCTTGTGAGAATTCACAGCTAAAACATACCATTAAGCTTTCAAATTATTTATCATTTTTCAATACATTATGTTTGGGGGTGGCACATTAATTTGCATGGTATGTTAATTTAATAATTTTTACAGAGAAATTTCTGAAAAGATGATACCATTTATATGTATTACCTACATACTCTTGTGATTAGAGAACACTTAATGTTTGTTGAATGACTTGAATGTTGATTAAGGTTTTGCCTATTATTACAGTTAAATTATAGTTATTGGTTAACAAAATAAATCTGATTTGCTTTTTAAAAATTTTTGATATATGAATTTAAACTTTCACATTGAATACCTTTCAGTAAAATTTTAAGGAGTGTCAAAAAATTTTTTCCAGTTTCATTCAGAATTCAAAAAAGAATCAATAGGTAAGAACGTTTTCAGTTTCCCAAGTTACAATTAACCCATTAAATAGTGTATGTTTAATTCATAGCTATGATAGTAATAAGATCCAAAAGTATCTTGACTTAAGATACAGCACTGAATGCTTCCTAGTAAGTGTGCCTAGATAAATAGTTTGGAACTTGAAATATATGCAGGAGTTAGTACCTAGGCCAACCCTGAAATCTTAAATAACCTGTGAAATGTGACTGAACTATTACACATTTAATCATTTTAGCTTGAGTTCTGGGTTCTAGGATGAGGATAAAAGCGAGAAAAATTAACTTCCCACAGGCTCATTCCTCCTTAAATGAAATTCTGACTTTTCATACACTTTTTTCAGTTTCAACCTTCAGAGGACCCATTACACCCTTCCCTAGGGCACTGTATCTTCCAGCTACACTCCTAAATTTGGCAGTATCTCAGAGGCTTTAAGTGTAGTTTCTGTCCTCAGATTTCCTGTCTTCCTATTTTCTTTTTCCCCATTTTCCTTCTCACTCTTTCATTTCCTTAGTGAGCAGCGTGTCTTGTCTAGATGTTAAGAGGAAAAGAATCTGGTAGAACTAATTCACCTTAATCTGCAAATAACTCATGAGCTCTTAACTTCCCAAGGTGTTTTGCATTTTTTGTAAGTTTGTAAGAGTTGCTATTAACTGAGACAATTTTATTTATTTTTATTTATCTTATTTTTTAAATTTTTTTCTAAGACAGAGTCTCACTTTTGTCACCTTGGGTAGAACGTCATCATAGCTCATAGCAACCTCAAGCTCTTTAAGCAATACTCTTGTCTCAGCCTCCCGAGTAGCTGGGACTACAGGTGCCTGCCATAATGCCCAGCTAGCTTTTTTTAGAGATGGGAGTGTCATTCTTGCTCAAGGTCAGGCTGGTCTCAAACTCCTGATTCAGGCAATACACCTGCTGCAGTCTCCTTCGAGAGTGCTAGGATTATAGCTGTGAGCCATTGCGCCTGGCCTAACTCAGGATAATTTTAAAGCAAAAATTTTAGATTGGGAAGGAATTTCTAGTCCTCTGCATGAAAAAAGTCAGACCTTACTGGGAGTTAGCCCTTGGTTTCTTCCCATTCCTGGAAGAGTCTCTTTTCCTTTGACTGCCATAGACTTTGTTGTGTGTGTATGTGAGTATTACATATACAGCATACATACTGCCTATGTTTGTGTATGTGTGTATAACATCGATTCCTATATGTATGGCATAGAGGGGAGAATAGTCAAGAATAGTGATTATGACTCCATCCGAATATAAGGATCATTTATAAGGTAGATATTTGAGGATAACTTATCCTTTGTTTAATTTATAGGATTTGAAAAGAAAAAGACCTAGACTATCTCATGACTGACCTTGAGTTTTTCAAATGCGAGTATTGGGGGTGTACTAACACACATAATATATAAACAAAGAAGTATTAAGGAGAAGGGAATGAAAAGGATTGGAGGTAAAGTAACAAGATGCTCTGTTATTAGATTGGCAGTTCATTGGGACACCATTTTACACAGAATGCATTCATTTTGAAATATGAACAGTTGCTGGTGAGATTTTGACTCAAACGTTGGTTTTCATTCAATAACAACCTTTAGAGAGGTTATTCTACATAGAACACTTTAGCATAAATGAGGAGGTTCAGGAAGATTAAAAGAGATAAAAAGTAATGATATAAAAAAAGTTTATAACATTTTATCCTAAAAAATCTTTCTAATAAAGTTTAAACCTTTCTTTTTTGATTCACATCTTAAATGCTTTTTAGTCAGAATTTTTACAGTTGAGTATAAAATATGGAATGCTATTTATATATTATTTCTAATTAGTTTGATAAAAATGGAAAGAATATTTCACTAGACAATCATTTGCTTTGATTTTGGAAATTGTTATTTGTATGTAATTGGAAGAGAATTTCATTGGAAAAATGTTGATCAAAGAAATGGTGTCAATATAAAGATTTTATTTATAGCATTGAAAAAATTTAAGTATTGGGCATAAATCTAGTACACCTTTTTAGACATGGTGCATTGCCTCTCCCTTGCCTTCTCCATTATGGTCAGCACCCATCATAAGATGCTATTTTGCTTTCAGATTTGGGTTGCAATACTGTGATGGGGAGCCCAGCAGAGTGAATGAGCTGCAGTGCTATTCACCTTAGCCAACAAAAATAGAAGGCAGGAGGATGCTGGTCAAATTTCTTCCCCTTTTTTCCCTTGGTAGACTTCTCCAGGAGATAATTCCATCTTTAAGTTGCAGAGACATTCTATTAATATAATGTCCAAATAACAGAACTCTGAGAGCACTCTCTGCAAGTCTATTTAAAGCGGTAGCCAACACATTCACACATGTTACCATCTTGACACACATCATTCTGTGACTCAGGTACTTTTTGCTCACAGCCTTACCACTGTGGACATGCACCTCCCAGAAAGTGTCATAACCTGTAATTCTTATTAAAGATAGAGTAGAAATACTTTAGGAAATTATTGAAGGTAATTATATATGTGTTTATATTTGCATTTGAAGGAAATTAATAAAGTTGCAATATTACACTAAAAAAAAAAAAAAGAAAGAATGATTAATAGCACCTAGCTCCTGTCCTCATGGTGTTTATAACCTAACAGTAACCTTTTCTGCAGAGACTAGGTAAGTTGTCTGCCTTTTCTTCTGGCTCCTTAACCATTGCATAGCATTTATCTTAGTGTTTAAGTGTCTGGTTCTTGATTGTCTCCTCTCTCCCACCTGATTCTCCATGAAGGACCATCTTTCCTTAGTATCCTTGAACTGGTTCAGTGCTTGGTACATTTCAATAAGTGTAAAAAATGAAAAAAGAAAAAGTATTGTGGGTTTCAGAGAAGAAATAGGGCACCTACAGCTAGAGAGTGTAGGAAAGGCTTTTTGGAAAAGGTTATGGAGGTTGGAGGGAGGGAGATGCCTGGCACAGGCAGGAAAGTGGGAGGCACGTTTGAGGAATGCCCACGTATCTGTTCGGCAGGCTTTAGGATCATGTTAAGGAAGAGAGAAGTCTGGAGAGGTGGCTTAGGATCTGGGTTGCTCATGTAGTCAGACGGTTAAGTTCACAAACTCATCCTTGAAAAAGTGCTACATGCCTCATTGCTGAATTGCTTCAGTCACCTTCAAAGTACTCCCCTTGGCCTTCTGGTGACCATAGCGATAGTCAGGAATGAGGTATGTGCCATTTTTTCTAGGATGAGTTTATGAACTTAATTGACATTGTAAATGATAGCTCTGATGACCATTCCAGAATAAGAGTTCCAAAATTGCTTTGAAGGGTGGACTAGGTGCTGGCATCAGTGCACAGCTTCCCAAGGGGAGTACCTTGAAGGTGACCATAGTAATTCAGTAATGAGGTTTGTAGCACTGTTTCTAGGATGAGTTTGGATACTTAATTGTCGGACCTTGTATATGGGTAATTTGGATATCTTTCTCTGTGTAGTGCAAGATGGGTAAAGAGCCTTTGCCCATCCTTAGAAACGTAAAATTGGCATTGCAGTGTGGAGTGTATTGAAGATGAACTGTTTTAAAAGTTAGGGGGGAAAGAAACAATGAACACTAGAATTAGGTGCTTTTGAGGCAGAGAAAGAAAAGCATGGTGGTGTGGCCTAAAAACATGTAGATTTGAGGAAGGAAAAGGAAAAAACAAAGATGGAATCAGAGGTAGTGCAGGGTATGGGATTTGGGAAGAGTAAATTTGGGAATCTGGAAGAAGAGAGCAAGATGAGGTAATATACTTGCTTTTGGATGTATCAGGTTTGAGATTTTAATAATCCCCCAGATGGGATGCCAAATTATAGTTTGGAAGAATGATTCAGACTGATGATTCCAAACTTTTCAGGCATAAAGATTACTTTTTAAATAAAAAACTGAATATTCACGACAATGTTTAGATTGAGAATATATATAATGACAAAACAAATTTAGTTATACTTTTAAATGAGTTTGTATTTTATTAAATCACAGAAGTGTCTGTTTAACTTCATTTGCAAAGCAAATACATGGTGAGCATCTTTTCATGCAGTAGTACGTGCTTAGTGTGTGCCTTTGGACCTGAGAACACTTTGTAGTAACTTCATGACCCTGGCCCATGAACCACTGGTCCAAACTACAGATAGATTTGGAGGTCATCTGCCTATAGTAATAATTAGAGCCTGGGAGTGGGTGAGATCATCAAGGGAGAATATGGACAGAAAATAGGAAGAGATCCTAAATAAAACTTAAAGGAATTCTTGGATTTAGAATATAGAAAGGGAAGGTAGGGAAAACAATACAGCATTACCAAAGTCAGGGGAAGGAGGGTTCAGGGAATGATGTCATGCAGCAGAGAGACTGGTGAAAGAGAGGCTGAGGGGGTGGGGGGATAACTCAGTAGTTACCTGAGAGTTTTGATAGAGTGGTGAGACCAGAAAGCTGGTGAGACTGAAGTAGGTGAGTCTCACTGGTGACCATTAAGGGCCTCTCTCCTATCTTAAACCCACATATCCCAGTGTGGAGAATGTCAGGGAAATCTTACTTCTCATAGGGAAATGGGTTGATGAGTAAGATTTTCTGGATCAGACTAGCTCCTTATTTCACTTAGCATTGTTTGAATTTGGCAAATGACTGTTGCTACTCTATAAGGAGTAAAAGTGAGATTTTTTAAAACAGGTTTTGGAACAAATCATTACCATTTAAAATCAATAACAACAACTAATGGTCTTGAACTAATTTTTTAAGTTGGATTCCTCTTTCCTAATACTGTTTTTTTTTTTTTTTTAAATTGGACTGAGCAGGGTAAGGAACATTTAGGTTGCCGTAAGTGGAAGTTTGCTGTACACCTGCAGCAAGGCCTCAGGTTTAGCTTTTGAATGCAGTAAGAGTGAATAACTGCTTTATCTTAGCAGTGGAAATCATAAAAAGGTGAGACTCAGCATGGTTGTTCAGGATATCTTGAAAAGGCCAGGTAACAGTTTTCAGCTGAGTGGTTTATTATGCGATGAACTACCTGTGTATAGTGTTGTGGTGGAGTCCCTTTCAGTGTTTACTGCAGGTTGCAGAGATGCAGGTAGAAGCTTTCTTTTGACTTACTTGACCTTTATGTTGTCAAAGCATGAATGGTTACAGATTTCATGAAAAAAATAAAATCTTATAAAAATTTTCTTTAAATCACTTCAAGTTAATGTGTGAAGGGGTGGGTGTTTAAATTATCACAGTGGGCTTTGGAAGGAAACTGAAACATTCTCCTAAAGCAAAAGCTTAAAGAGAAAACTTTACCAGCAGTAAGTGTGGGCTTTCAAAAGCCTCCCAGGATTCTTGAATGCTTTCCTTAGTTATGTTTAATCTGTTGTCTTGAGTTTGGACAGGTGCAATTGGTGTGATCAGTCTTCATGGAGATAGTATATTCTGAACTACTTTCTTACCTGTACATAGGGTTTTCTTTGAGGAATTAGAGGTTTTTCTTTTTTTCTGGGTAAAGATGAGAAAGGATAAAACTTGAAACATTACTATTTTCTAAAATCATTTCTTTATCTCAGAAGAATAAAACCTAAGTTTCGATCTTTTAGTTCCTTTTTTAAAAATCTTTTGTTTGTCTAACACATTTTTCTTATAAAAAGATTAAAAACTCTATTCTCACATATTTTCTCATGTAATCATCCCTTTATTCTATAATCTGGGGAGTACATGTGGTGAGCTAATTGATCATTCCATAAACCTTGCATAGTTACAGTTCTCTTTTGAAAAAGATTATTATGTGTTTATGTATTTTTTTTTTTTTTAATATTCTTGAGTTGGGCGGCGCCTGTAGTAGGGTGCCGGCCCCTTGTATGGAGGGTGGTGGGTTCAAGCTTGGCCCTGGCCAAACTGCAACAAATAAAAAAAAAAATAGCCAGGCATTGTGGCGGGTGCCTGTAGTCCCAGCTGCTTGGGAGGCTGAGGCAGGAGAATTGCCTAAACCCAGGAGTTTGGAGGTTGCTGTGAGCTGTGATGCCATGGCACTCTACCAAGGGCAATAAAGTGAGACTCTGTCTCTACAAAAAAAAAATTTTTTTTTTTGAGTTGACTCTGGGTACAGTGGCTCATGACTGTAATTATAGCACTCTGGGAGGCTGAGCTGGGTGGATTGCTTGGGCTCAGGAGTTCGAGACCAGCCTGAGCAAGCACAAGACCCCGTCTCTACTAAAAATGTAAGAAAAACTACTCGGGCATTATGGCAGGTGCCTGTAGTTCCACCTATTTGAGAGACTGAGGAAAGACAATCACTTGAGCTCAAGAGTTTGAGGTTGCTGTGAACTATGAAGATGTCAGGGCACTCTACCCAGGGCAACAGAGTGAGACTCTGTCTCAAAAAAAAAAAAAGAAAGAAAGAAAGATACTCTTGAGTTGAGAGCATATGGAACAACTGCATTAGTTGTATAATGGGAAAATAAAATTTCCATTCTTCTACTTCAGTCACTACCTGGAAGCCTTTCTATCTGTTATAGTGTAGTTTAATATAGACTTAAACTTGAGTCTGTATTTCTTGAGAACTGTGTTTTTGTGGATTAGTGTCCAACTGGATGATAGACCTTCCCTGGAGTGGGAGGACAAGCAGATCTTCCATTAGAAGATTTAGAAATGCAAGAATGTTTTTATCTACAGGACTGACGTGACATGAAGGTATACCTAGAGAACCTTGATGATCACAGAACCTGTAGGAGTTCATGACGCCCAGAGGATTTATTAAATAGGGATCTCCTTGTGCAGTTTGCCACATTTGCTAAATCATCCAAGCAGCATCTGCAGTGACCTGGGAAATTACACTTTTAAAAGCACCCCAAGTGATTTCTTGGATGTCAGCAGAAGCTACTGGGCCCTCATTCGTTCTTTTCTGTGTCTCTTGGGGAGTCATCAGGTCACCTGGTTAGGCTTTTACAGACTCTTCCTTGCATATAAAGAGCCATAAAATTTGAGGAATATGCTAGTTGACCAGGACAGACTGTGAATGACAAAGAGGAAGTGAAGCTTCCCAGTAATCAGTCTTTACAGTGTTAGGGAGGCCCATGCTCCTTGGAGTGACTGAAACTAGAATTTGTGTGGCGTTCTGGCTTATGGTGTAAAACAGAAGTCCTAGTTTGGGTGACTTTGGCTTTCAGGGATGTTCCTAATATCCCTCTGCTTATTTCCCTCCAGTGACCTACTGCTCCGCACTGTTGGAGTTGAGAGCAGATTTTCCCTCTTCCTCTGGTGTATGCCTTTTGTTATTTTCTCCACAGAGGGCCACAGAGTCTTTTTAATCTTAAGGATACATTGATTACAAGTTTATGTGTTTCTCCTAAATGGAAGTACTTGGTAACTGAACATCTTTTAAAGTCTGATGAGAGTGCAAGAAGTACTTTGTGGGATCTTGTTCTATCTCTTTAAAAATAGACGTCTCTGTCTTGCAAGGGCTCTAAAAGTATGTTCCTTCCTCATCTCTGTCTTAGGGTTTCTGCTGCTGCTTGAGAGGGCTCACCCCTCTCCTTTCATCAGTACTTGTCTAACCCTGATACATACTTAGATTCCAGTCTGTTACTTTACGTGGGGCATTTCTGCACAAGCCTTCTACCCTGTGCCATGTGTTTGAAAGGGAAACCCTTCATCCTTAACTTTTCAGTATCTTCTTCAGAATTCTGGACTCAGCTACGTCACAGCTACGTCATCTTAGTTACCTGTAACTTCTTTTCCTCAAACCTTTGAAAGTATCAACAAATGGTAACTTGTTTCCCTTCCTTCATCACTTATTCTAACTTACCACCAAGTCTTGTCACTTGTTTACATTTCTGTTGCCTCTTTTTTATTGGTTCCAAAATATGTATACCACTTTTTATTTTCTTATCTCCAGTTCATACTGGAATCTATCTTCCTTTATCTGCCAGACTAATCTTGCTCATTTTTCCTTATAAAATAAGAATAACTATACCTATTTCACAGGGCTTTTGTGAGGATTATATATAAAGTGAAGTGTTTATCATATTGCATAGCACAAAGTAAGTGTTCAGCAAATGGTAGCATGCTCAACTTCTTACATCCTACTAAGTTTTAGTATCCTTCATACCACCTCTGTGTCCACACCATGGCCGGAACAAACTGTATAGACAGATGGGATATGGAGCCTTTGTTTGAATCCCCAAACTCCTCCTTATGAGTTGGTCTCTGTTAGGGGAGTAGCTCAGTTTGGTTCTTGACCTTTAGGGTTATTAGGAGTGCAAAATTAGATAAAGTATATAGAGAGAATTCTTCCTTAATAGGCAGTTGCTATGCAGATGCTCCTTGTTTTTCTTATGTTTCATTCTTACATTCTATAATGTGTAATTTATTTGGTTTAAGAAGTTTGAAGCAAATGTGATGACTTTTTCCTTTCTCTCTCTCTCTCTTTTTTTATTTTTTTGGTGCAGGTTACACCCATCCATAGTAATGGCTGCAGCCTTACCCAGGACCCTGGGGGAGTTACAGTTGTATAGAATATTACAAAAAGCCAATCTACTTTCTTATTTTGATGCCTTTATCCAACAAGGTGGTGATGATGTCCAGCAACTCTGTGAAGCTGGAGAAGAGGAATTTTTGGAAATCATGGCGCTCGTGGGCATGGCTAGCAAGCCACTTCATGTTAGAAGGCTTCAAAAGGCTTTGAGAGACTGGGTTACAAACCCTGGCCTTTTCAATCAGCCACTGACTTCCCTTCCTGTCAGTAGCATACCTATTTACAAATTACCAGAAGGATCACCAACATGGCTGGGAATATCCTGCAGTAGTTACGAAAGGAGTAGCAATGCTCGGGAACCTCATTTAAAAATCCCCAAATGTGCTGCCACCACCTGTGTGCAGAGCTTGGGACAGGGGAAGTCAGATGTGGTGGGGAGCTTGGCACTGCAGAGCATTGGCGAGTCCAGACTCTGGCAAGGCCCCCATGCCACTGAGAGTGAGCACAGTCTGTCCCCAGCAGACCTGGGCTCCCCAGCCTCCCCAAAGGAAAGCAGCGAGGCTCTGGATGCTGCTGCTGCACTCTCTGTGGCCGAGTGTGTGGAGCGAATGGCCCCCACACTGCCCAAAAGTGACTTGAACGAAGTGAAAGAGCTGCTAAAGACCAACAAGAAGTTGGCCAAAATGATTGGTCATATCTTTGAGATGAGTGATGATGATCCACACAAAGAAGAGGAAATCCGGAAATACAGCGCAATATATGGCAGATTTGACTCAAAGAGGAAGGATGGGAAACATCTCACGCTTCACGAGGTAAACCATGTTTTTCTGTTCTGTGGCGTGTTGCTATTCCTTAAGAGATAATGTTTGATTACTAGTTTGTGGCAAAGGAGACAGCGCTCTTTAAAAGCAGTATTAAAAACATCTAGATGTTAGCACCATTCAGCTCTTTTATGAAAATAGACTGTGTTGTGTTAGGGGTATATTTGTGTTGAACTTGAAGCATGTTTAAACTTTGGAACTATAGTATAAAGTGACTTTTAGAAAAATGTCAGAATTTAAGCTGCAGAAGCATAAAGTCTTTGCCTTTATAAGGCAATTTGCTTCTTAATTAAGAAATAAAATAGAATCTTAAATATAATTTAAAAATTTTTTTGTGTACTTTTTTTTTTTAGAAAAACAGTTTGTAAAATAACCAAAACTTAAATCAATTTCAGCTAGCTTAGGAAATAGTTATGTTAGGTGAATGTTGGAAAAAGTATAGCTTTGAACATTGTTTTGGTAGCATTCTATCCAAAAATACTCTGCTTAAGAGTGTGTGTGTGTGTGTGTAATTTTATATATCTGACATAGATGCTATGTGTATATAAACTTTTATATTTACTCCCTTTCTCCTCTTGTCTATCTTGCCAACACATCATCTTTAAAATTTAGCTCTTTTCTGTTGTCTTTTCCTTCAAGAAGAGTAATATGTATCCTTTCCTTTTCATTATTATCCCTACATACACTTCTGTCACAGTAGCTTCAACACTTTGTTGTACTTATTTGTATACTGGTCTGGCCCGTGAACTATACTTTTTAATTCTTTAAGACAGAGGTAATAATCCCTCACTCATCTTTTTTATTCCCAGAGTCTAATATACCCAATAAATGTTTGGAAAATAAATGTATTTTCAGAAGTTAAAAAGACTATTTCATGTGTCTGTTTTAACTGTTACAAGTCACGTGTCCTTTAGAAGAAAAATAAATCTTCTGAAGAAAGTCCAGATTGACCACAGTATTTCATGTTTGGCATCAGATCATTTTCCCCAGACTTGTACTTTAACATGAAAGAATATGTATTCATTGTAAAAGCATTGTCATTATAAAAGGATGCAAAGTAATTGACTCTATAAACTAGATACTTTTCTTTTTTTTTTTTTTTCCCTGCGGTTTTTGGCCGGGGCTGGGTTTGAACCCGCCACCTCTGGCATATGGGGTTGGCATCCTACTCCTTTGAGCCACAGGTGCCGCCCTAGATACTTTTCTTTCCTTGTACAAATATAGGATCATATTTTGCACACTGTTCTCCAAATTCCTTTTTTTCTTATGTTAAAAATAGAACAGCACACTGATAGTATAGTATACTGTTAAGTATCATTCCAAGTCAGTACAGTTCACATAGTGCTGCCTTATTCATTTCTGGGTTGCACTGTATTTCATAATGTAATGTGCCATTATTTATCTTCACCATTATTTTTATATCATTAAGACGTTTTGCAGTTTTTTAATGTTACATAAAGCACTACATGAACATTATTGTACACTTATACATTTATAGACTTTCACATGTTTTTCTATAGAATGGATTCCAACCTAGTTTACCACCTGCTGTTTGCTAACACCTCTTTGGATAGAATAATAATAAAGTTCTAATTAAAGACTCATCAAATTGATCACATTTAGAAATATCCTCAATTTTCAATCTCTGATCTTTAGAAACACTTGACTGAACATATAATTTAGTGTAGTACTATACCCAAAGTCCATGGTTTCTCTGGGGCTTTCAAAAGATTGGCTGTTGCTTCCTTTAATATGTAGTGCTGCTGCTGGGAGCAGTGGCCCATGCCTCTAATCCTAGCACTCTGGGAAGCCAGGGTGGGTGGATTGCTTGAGCTTGGGAGTTTGAGACTAGCCAGAGCAAGAGCCAGACCCTATCTCTATTAACACATAGAGAAATTAGCTGGGCATTGTGGTGGGCACCTGTAGTCCCAGCTATTCAGGAGGCTGAGGCAAGAGGATTACTCAAACCCGAGAGTTTGAGGTTGCTGTGAACTATGATAATGCCATGGCACTCTACTCAGGGCAACAGAGTGAAACTCTGTTTCAAAAAAAAAAAAAAAAAAGGACGACGCTTATTGCTCAGTGGGTAGGGTGCTGGCCACATACACCGAGGCTGGTGGGTTTGAACCCGGCCTGGGCCAGCTAGAACAATAACAACGGGGGAAAAAAAATAGCCTGGCATTGTGGTGGCCACCTGTAGCTACTTGGGAGGCTGAGGCAAGAGAATCGCTTAAGCTTAAGAGTTTGAAGTTGCTGTGAGAAGCCAGGACACACTACCGAGGGCAACATAATGAAACTCTGTCTCAAAAAAAAGTATAGTGCTGGGTATTTCTCTAATGATTCCTTTCTCTTCACATTCTAAGCCTCTTTCATTTGTTTCAAAAAGGTAACCAGGTCTAGCTTAGAGACAGCAAATTCCACAAAGAACAGGTTTCTGTAGTTGTCTAACATCACATCTCCATACAAACTGCCGAATAGTGTCTAGGTATTCCCACTTCTCTAGAGAGAATTCTCTGGTTACATCCCTGAATGTCAGCAGTTTCATTTCCTGGCTCCTGTGTTATCCCAGCATCCTCCTTACAGATTTTGCAGTACCTGCAGGTCCCAGAGTGACAGAGGCTGTGGCAGGGACATCTAGACTTCGCAGAGTGAAGGCGAAGAAGCAGTGAACACAGATTTAGCTTGAGGGGCTGAGCCAAGAGACAAAAGCCTAACTAGATTGTGGAATCCCCGTTTGTTTTTGTTTTTGTTTTTGTTTTGTAGAGGCAAAGTCTCACTTTATTGCCCTAGATAGAGTGCCATGGTGTCACACAGCTCACAGCAACCTCCAACTCCTGGGCTTAAGCGATTCTCTTGCCTCAACCTCCTGAGTAGCTGGGACTACAGGCGCCTGCCACAACGCCCTGCTGTTTTTCTGTTTTGCAGTTGGGCCGAGGCTGGGTTTGAACCCACCACCTTCGGTATATGGGGCCAGCGCCTTACTCGATGAGCCACAGGCGCCACCCACCCCATTTGGATAGATGGAAAATTCTGCCTGCCTGGACTTCTTTCTAGGATTGCTTTTGGGTTTCTCCTGTAGAACCTGCCCCACATCAACAACTTGAACAACTCTAAGCCTCAGTCTTTCATACTGTCTTTATGGTCTGACTTCTATATACCAGATCATACCTAACCAGGTCCTAAGACTATGACTGAGTCTTTAGCTTAAAAAAAGAGGGAGTTGATAATGATTCATTTCATAATTCTTCTAGGCATATAAAAATTCTTACAAGAATATGAATCTTAAGTGCTTGTTAGAGTAGAAATAATTTTCAGGTGTAAAAAAACTTGCCGATTTTCATCCATTAGGGATTTGTATGCAAGCTCATTACTTAAATGCCGTCTGTACCTGCTTACCTAGAGAAGCAAAGGGCCCCTTTGCAAAAGTGAAGTATAAAATAATTCTCTTGGGATTTGTTTAAGGTAAGGTAGAATGTTTTTGAAAACAGTGAGGTTGATTGGATTTATTCAAGTAATTTTTAAAAAAAATTTTACTTTGATAAAAATACAGATTCTTTAACTCAAACTTGTGTTTTGTGTGCTATGTTTTGAAAATTATATGAAAAGTAAATTAAAGCATGAAACTAAAATTGCCAACACCCTTTGCCTTCTGGTTTTCTCTTAATGACAGCTATATAGACTATTAAGTGGATTCCTCTACTGGTTCATAGGAAATAATAAAAGCTTGAAATTGTAACTGCATTATAATGCCAAGTGTTCTTTATCTATTCATAGGTTGTTGCAAAGCAGTAATTGTATGGCAATAATAATATATAACAACTACAAAAGGATACTCCCCAAATAAGTCAAGGCACAGATTTACTGTAACTTAAGTCATTCTGTTAACCAATTCTTTGATCTTAAGCTTCGGTATTCATATATAAAATAATTTATTTAAAAAGATCGGATGATGAAATTTCTGAAAACAAGATTAATATACAAAAGTCAGCCAGTGATAGCCATTGAATAATTAGTGAGAAAAAAACGTTATAATTTTATCCCTTTTTATCTTATATATTTACATATTCTATTTAAATCAAATAAATTTAAATATATAGGTAATATAGACATTAAACATATACAGTATTTAACATAACAGGAATAAAAGCTATATAAACAAAAGGTCTCATTATGAGACCTTTTATCAAATTAACTTATACATTTAAGGCATTTCTAATCAAAATAACAATAGAAATTTGGGGAAACTTGACAAATACATTTAAAATTTCATTGGGAAGCAAAAATGAATACATAATATTAGCTAAAGCAATGGAAAAGTTGCAAAACAAGACTAATGATGGAGTATTTGCCTTTCCAGATACCAAAACATATTACACAGCTTCTGAAGTAACAAAGTAAAATAACTGTATACTGGGGAAGGAATAGAGAATTAGATTAGTGAAGCCATTCAGGAAAAGATCAATCGATATGATTGCATAAAATTAAATTTCCACGTGATATAACACTGAAAGGTCACAGGACAAATGATTATTTGCGAAAATGTTATAAGGCAAGGAGTTAATATTCTTAAAGTATAATAAGTTCTTACCAATTTTTTTAAAAGACAACACCAACTTTAAAAAAGAATATGAACATAAAATGGGATGTCTATTAAATATGTGAAAAGCTGCTTATCTTCACTTAAAATAAATTTGAGCAACGAAATTTTTATCTGTTAGACTGACAAAGAATAAAATGAATGTAAAAATGTATTAACAAGAGTATAGAGAAATGCACGTGTGCATGATAATGACAAGTATAAATTGTTGCTTTTTTAGAAAGCAGTTTAGCAATATCTATTAATATGGTAAATCCACATATTCCTTGGATGAGGAGAGAGAAACTAAAAGTTGGGAATAGCAAGGTAGTGGAGAATGTAGGAATTTATATGCAGAAATATATGCAGGTAGACAATTTGGGATTACAGAATATTTGTCAGCAGATAGCAACTTCCAGCCGAAGAGCATTAGAACCATAGGAAGGGGAAAAGGGGAATGTAGTTCAATGTAGTCCACAGAGTGGAAATTATATGCTAAGCAGGTTGCCAAGATAAGGACCCAGGCTGGTAGAATAAACAGTAAAGCCAAATTCAGGTCATTTTCCATTGTAGTGTGGCAAAATCAAGGCTACGTGTTTGAGAGGAATCTAACAATTTCAGCTTTGAGAGGAATGCTGAATCTTTAAATTTGGGCATGTTGTTAATAGGTTAATACTACTTTATTCTGAACTCAAAGCTTAGAATGCTTATCTTTCAGCATCTAACACTTGGAAGGAAATATGGGACATTTTCTTCTGATGATTTCTTAAAATGGATTATATGACTATTAAAATAGTCTATTTCTGGCTCGGCACTTGTGGCTCAATAGGCTAAGGTGCCAGCCACGTACACCTGAGCTGGCGGGTTTGAATCCAGCCCAAGCGCGCCAAACAACGACGACTGCAACCAAAAAATGGCCGGGCGTTGTGGTGGGCGCCTGTAGTCACAACTACTTGGGAGGCAGAGGCAGGAGACTCGCTTGAGCCCAGGAATTGGAGGTTGCTGTGAGCTATGATGCCACAGCACTCTCTCCAGGGTGATAGCTTGAGGCTCTGTCTCAAAAAAAAATAGTCTATTTCTTCTTGAGCCACTTTTGGCAAGTTACAGACATCTAAGAATATGTACATTTCATCTAAGTTTTCAAACTTATTAGCATAAAGTTGTTTGTAGCTTTTAAGAACTAATAAATATTATTTGTACATGTATCTCATTTTGTCACTGATCAACCTTTCCAGAGTTTTGTCAGTTTTATTCTTTTTCAGAGATACGTAAACTAGGGTTCATGGGCCCAATCTGGCCTACCTCCTATTTTTATAAATAAACTTTCATTGAAACAGAACCATGTCTGTTTGCTTATGTATTGTCTTTGGCTGCCTTTGCGCCATAGTGGCAGAGTTGAGTAGTGATGTAGACTGTTTGGCCTGTGAAGCCTAAAATATTTATTCTTTGACCTTTTACACAAAAAGCTTGCCAACCCCTGATCTTTTTAAAGAAGCAGCTCTGCCTTAGTTGATATTCTAAGCTCGTAATTTGTATGTGTATTTGTTTTCAACTCCTGTCTTAGAGTTTATTTTATTCTTTTCTAACTTAATTAGGGTGTTTAGATCATTAATGTTCATTGTTTTTTTCTAATACAAGCAATTTAAGCTATACATTCTCACTATGTATTCATTTAGTGTTACTCTCAAAATTTTAATAGGTCTTTTTTTTCAGTTTTTGTGTGTGTGTGGTTTCTGATGCATGAATTATTTGGAAGTGTTTGTTTATTTCCAAATATGAATGACTTTTTTTTTCCCTTAGTATTTTTCCTAATGATTTCTAACTGAATTACATGTGGTCAAGAGAATATGGTTTGCATGATGCCAGTCCTTTAAAATTTGTTGAGTTTAGTTATGGTCTAGATTGTGGTCAGAGTTTTTTTTATGGCTGAGACATAGTATCTTAGGCAGTTAGTGGTGAAATGTGCTTTATGTATCTCTTCTAACACGCATATTTAACTGCTAGGCAAACCTCTTACATTCTTATTTTTTTATCTGTTCTTTCAGTAAAAAAAGTTGTATGCTAAAATTTTGCACTGTAATTGTAGAGTTGTCTATTTCTTTTTACAGTAATCTTATTAATATTTAATAATAATAATACATTTTGAGGACCGGGTGTGGTGGTGGCTTACACATGTAAATCCCAACACTTGGGAGGCCTAGGTGGGTGGATTGTTTGAGCAATCCACCCACCTAGGTTTGAGACCAGCGTGACCTAGAGTGAGACCTCATCTCTAAAAATAGCTGGGCATTGTGGTGGGTGCCTGTAGTCCAGCTGCTTGGGAGGCTGAGTCAAGAGAATCACTTAAACACAAGAGTTTGAGTTGCTGTGAGCTGTGACCCCAGGGCACTCTACCAAGGATAGCAATGAGACTCTGTTTCAAATAATAATAAATACATTTTGTTTTAGAAACATGTTTTGTTTGGTATTAATACATGAGCCCTCTTTTTATTAGTAATAGCTTGATTACATCTTTCTGTCATCCTTTTATTTTCAGCCTTTCTGAATCCATGTTTTTTTATGCATCTCTTATAAATACCAATAGTTTGATTCTAAAGAATCTAGTCTGATATTTTGTGTCTTTAGCTGGAACATTTGGTCCATTTACATTTATTATAATGACTAAATTTTGAATTTATTTATGTTACTTTATTTGTATCCCTACCAATCTTTATATCTCAGCTTTATAGTCTGAGATTAGTTTCCTGCTGTCTGAAATGCATTGTTTAGAATTTTCTTGATGAAGGATTGCTGGTGGCAAACTTTCTGTCCTTTCCTGTGCTTTTGGAAAGTATCTTTGTTTTGTCCTCATTCTTAATTATTTTGGAGAGAGTTACTTAAGTTCAATGTTATTAGTGGTTTCCCCTTAGTAATTGAAGTTTGAGAGGGCTTTTGGCTTTTCATTGTTATGTTTAGAGATTAGTAGTTATTCTATTATTGTGTGCTTTTATTTGTTTTTTTGTTTGTTTGTTTTTTTGTAGAGACAGAGTCTCACTTTTTCGCCCTCGGCAGAGTGCCATGGCATCACACAGTTCACAGCAACCTCCAACTCCTAGGCTTAGGCGATTCTCTTGCCTCAGCCTCCCGAGTAGCTGGGACTATAGGCGCCCGGCACAACACCCGGCTATTTTTGCAGTTTGGCTGAGGCTGGGTTTTAACCTGCCACCTTCAGTATATGAGGCTGGCGCCCTACTTGATGAGCCACAGGCGC
>CAUYON010039541.1:0-11283 GCA_963573935.1 Arctocebus calabarensis | reverse complement strand
GTAGCTGGGACCAAAGGAGCCTGCCACAACGCCCGGCCATTTTTTGGTTGCAGCTGTCATTGTTGTTTGGCGGGCCCTGGCTGGATTCGAACCCGCCAGCTCAGGTGTACGTGGCTGGCACCTAAGCCCGTTGAGCCACAGGCGCTGAGACCATTTTTTTTTTTTTTGAGACATATCCTCAAGCTGTCACACTTGATAGTGTGCTGTGGCATCACAGCTCACAACAACCTCCAACTCCTGGGCTCAAACGAGTCTCCTGCCTCTGCCTCCCAAGTAGCTGGGACTACAGGCGCCTGCCACAATGCCTGGCCATTTTTTGGTTGCAGCCGTCATTGTTGTTTGACGGGCCCGGGCTGGATTCGAACCCACCAGCTCAGGTGTATGTGGCTGGCGCCTTAGCCGTTTGAGCCATAGGCGCCTAGCCAAAATTGCATTTTCTTTTGTTCTTTTTGAGACAGAGCCTCTCACTCTGTCACCCTAGGTTGAATGCCATGGCATCATCAAAGCTCACAGCAACTGTAAACTCTTGAATTCAAGCAGTCCTCATGCCTCAGCTTCCTAAGCAGCTGGGACTACAGGAGCCTCCACCACACCTGGCTAATTTTTCTATTTTTAGTACAGAGAAGGTCTTGCTCTTTTCTCATGCTGGTCACAAATTCCTGAGCTCAATTAATCCACCTGTCTTGGCCTCCCAGAGTTCTAGGACTACAGGCCGGAGCCACCATGGCTGGCCAACAATTATATTTTTATGTTCTTGCCCCCAGGAACTTCTCTTTTCCACCCCCAGACCATTTTATCCTCTCTAGTGCAAAAGACAATGGCCCCTCGCCAAGTGTCTAGCCAGGAGACCTTGGCTTCTCTGTCCATGATTACCATCATTACCTTGATTAACCAGTCTAACATTATCTCAGGCAATTCCAGGAGTGAGGTTTCTCAATGTAATCTTTACTTCTTCCTTTTTCAATTCCCTAAACCAATGGTTCTCAACCTTCCTAATGCCTCCTAATGCTGTGACCCTTTAATACAGTTCCTCATGTTGTGGTGACCTCTAACCATAAAATTATTTTCATTGCTATTTTATAACTGTAATTTTGCTACTGTTATGAATCATAATGTAAATATCTAACATGCAGGATGTATTTTCATTGTTACAAGAGAGTCTTGACCCACAGGTTGAGAACTGCTGCTCTAAACTGAGAAAAATGTAGCAAACTAGTTTGAGGCCTTTTTTTTTTTCTTTTTGGGACAGAATCTCATTCAGTTGCCCTAGGTAGAGTGTCATGGCATTATAGCTCACAATAACCTCAAACTCTTGGGCTCAACAGATCTTCTTGCCTCAGCCTCCTGAGTAGCTGGAACTACAGGTGCTTGCTACATTACCTGGCTAGGTTTTTTTCTATTTTTAGTAGAGACAGGTCTCACTCTTGCTAGGGCTTGTTTCAACTGCCTGAGCTCAAGCCATCCACCCACCGCAGCCCTCCCAGAGTGCTAGGATTACAGGCATGAGCCACTGAATCTTGTCTGGTTTCGGATCTTTTAATGTTGGAGGGGCCAACAAGGGTTCCCTTTGGTCCACCCAAACTTTGGTATCTTTGTACTGAAATCTTTGTTTTAACCCTATACATTTCCATTCTTTTTTTTTTTTTTTTGCAATTTTTGGCCAGAGCTAGGTTTGAATCTGCCACCTCTGGCATATGGGGCCGGTGCCCTACTCCTTTGAGCCACAGGCACCGCCCTATTCATTTCCATTTTATTCACCCCATTTCTTTTTTTTTTTTTTTAGAGACAGAGTCCCACTTTATCGCCCTCTGTAGAGTGCTGTGGCATCACACAGCTCATAGCAACCTCCAACTCCTGGGCTTAGGCCATTCTCTTGCCTCAGCCTCCAGAGTAGCTGGGACCACAGGTGCCCACCAGGACGCCCGGCTATTTTTGTTGTTGTTGTAGTTCAGCTGGGGCTGGGTTTGAACCCGCCACCCTTGGTATATGGGACCGGCGCCTTACTGACTGAGCCACAGGCGCCGCCCATTCACCTCCTTTCTTAATAACCATCTGTAGATTTTCACCCTGATGGGACATGTCAAAGAAAATAAAAATCTCAGGACCACCTCTCCAACTCCTTGTAGAAAAGGGAAGGATTAGACACAGATCCTCCGTACAGAAATTCCTTGCTGACTTTCCATAGGCAAGGACATGCAAACTGTAACTTTTGGTCTGCAGGCTAAGCTTAGCTACGAAAACTAAAGTCTATTTGATTCCACAATAATAATGAATTGCTAAGTTATCTTCCCAGGTGCGGAACAGAGACAAGATCAGGGGCATCTATATCATTTATTGCTTCCTTCACTCTCTTCTTCACTTCCAACATTTGAGTTATCTTATGCAAAATATAGATTATCCTGGGCTTCTCAAAAATGTAATCATTTTGCCTCACTGCCCACCCCCCTGCCCTTTTTCTTTCTGTATGCCTTACTTCTCTTAAGTCCTAAAACTCCCAAATCCCCTTTCAGAAAAACAGCCATCGATTTGTATGTGGTTTGTGTTTTTCCCAGGTGCATCTCCAACTTTGATTTAATAAATTTCCACTAAAATTCAAATCTTTGCCTCTGTTGCTTATTCTTGACACATAAGTCCCAATACTCTCCCTTTTCTCTTTCCTCTTAGTTTCACCCCATCAATGTTTCTTGATTCCTCTTATTTTTAAATAACCATTAAAATATTTCTATATTCTTAATAGGAGTCATTCAACTCTTCCTTCTGCCCATCGCCATTTTTTTTATTAATCTAAAGTTTTTATTAGCATCTATAAGACTCATGAAAGAAAGCTGAGACAATAAATTTGACAGTTTCTCTGGCTACATCCTAATTTTGCGGTTGAGTAAGGTTACATGAGGTGCCCATGGTAAAGGCTTCCCCTTACTCATGTCAGTTACCATGACCTATGTGATGAATGCCAACTGAAGAATGATGAGGCTCAATGTTTCAAAAGAGAGCTTTATTTCTTTTCTTTTTTTTTTTTTCCTATTCATTTATTTATTTTACAGGATCTCATCCTTGCTCAGGCTGGTCTCAAACTCCTGTGCTCAAAGGATCCTCCCCAGGATAGTTTTATTTCTCGCAAAAGGGTTGCAACCTACAGGCTGACTATCTGGAAGGCTAGGAAGCATAGCCTCAGCAGAAACCAACAGCAAGTAACTTTGAGGGAGCTATAACCCAAAATATAGTGTTTGCACATGCTGAAATGAAGAAATCTCAAAGTCTTCTGACACTCCCTTCTTTCCCTATCTCCACTATCTCTTCCAAAGGGAATAGGAATTTATGCTGATTGTGGTAGCCTAAATATACATATTTAGTAAGCTATAGTGAGAGAGGATACTTGGAAAAAGTAAAAGAATAGAGGTCTTCTAAAGGAGATCTGAAGGATACACCTCTGAGGGCCTACCTGTGGTGAATTTGTAGACTTAACTTCGTGGGACCTGGAGACTAATGCTTGCATCTGTGAAAGTCAGCAGTTCTGTAACAGCTGGAGCCCGCTTCTCCAGTTTGATTCAAACTGACCAATGAGAAAGGTACCTGTAAGCTAAACTTTTTGACTGGGGATAAATAGAAAAAGATTGAGCCAGTTGCTTAGTGTGGCCGTTTTGAATTCTTCTGTGCCATTGCTCTGCTGGCTGAAATAAAGTCTTTCCTCTTTTAAACATGGTGTTTGGGTGCTCTTTCTCGCCATTAGGCTTTGTCTTGCTGGAACATTTTCAGGAGTCATGGATATTGATGGAAGTGGAAACATGGGCATGCGCAATTGAGTTACATGTTATTTCAAGGGACCCATGTTCAAAAAATGGCAGCATTAGTATGATCTGAGGGTGAAGTTTGTGGCCCTTGGATATCAAAAGGTGAAGCAGAGAACACAAATGCCCTCACTGTATACTTCTCCGTAGACTATCCAGAACCACTCTGTGGTCGGTGGTCCCTTCTCAGGAAAGAATGCTGGTTAGTTGCGCTGAAACTAAAAAAAATGGAGGAGCAGAGTTAGACAGACGATTGAAATCAATGGTAGAACAAGTCTTTCCAAAGGGCTGGTTCTGTTTAACCCTTAGGGAAGAGAGCTTAATTGTGGTTCACCCGGGAGGGGGGATAACATGGTGTTTCTGACCTCCCATCCCATCGTAGGTGGGAACTCAGTTTTAAAGCATCTCTGGGGTACCTTTGGCCAAAAGGAGGTCAGCTTTAGGACTTAAATTTTATTTTTATTTCTCACAAGCATATTCATCAGCCAAATATCCTGGTCATCATAAAGCCAGTCTCACAGGGCTTGCATAGGAAACTGCTTCATTTGGGATATTCCACTTGGTGTTTATAGGCAGAGCCAGATTGTTCCCTTCTCAGGATAAATAAACTTTAGATGGCTTTTATCCAGTCCACCAGGTGGGCCATTCCCTTAGGTATAACCTCCTGTGTGTGATTGTCCTATTGTGAGCTGTGGGTCCTGTGTCAATCAAACATGTTTTTTCACTCCACAACATTTAAGAACAAAGATGCTGCTTTTTCCTCCCAAAAGGAAGGGTTTGTTCACTTGGCAGGTATCAAGTCAATAGACACAGCCAAGTTGATTATAGCAAGAGTGTTTTATTACTTGGCACAAGTAAAGGGCACACCCGGAATAGTTGACAAATCAGCGTGTTGGGAGGTTGGGCTGGTTTTATAGTCAAAGGATAATGAGGCATGACCTGATAGGTTCTATTGATGGGATGATACCTGGAAACATACTCTGACTGGGTTCTGCGTTGAGGTGACACTAGGGCTCAATCTGATTGGATCCTGGATCCTATCATGTGATATTTGCTTCTTAATTCAGTCTCCACCCTACTCATGGCTGCAGGATTGATTCATCTGGGCCATGCTCAGGTTATATGACCTTCAACCTGGGGGTCCATAGAAACTGAAAAACAACTCACAACTTTATTTACAAAAAAGTTGAGTCAGATTGGTCTGAGGTAGTTATATTGCCCCTAAATTAGTTACTCTTAAAAATCCATGTTAGTAAAGTGTCCTCAGGAAGCAGATGACACTGATCTATAAAATGAAATAATTGCTTCACACCATACCCTCTGTTTCAATAGTTACCTGATTTTTCCCCTTCCCTACATTGACTAGTTTTTGGTAACCACAGATCCCAGAGGTATACTCTGTTGTTCCTGCATAATTTTGCCTTTGGATGTGGCTCTGAGACTGAAGCTTAGACGCACTGAATTCTAGGTTTGCTGGAGCATCACTATCAGACCCAGCACTCTTTTAATTTCATTTTAGCTGTTATAGCTTCTCCTTACCCCCATGAAGTTTTCCTAGAAAATCAACTCACAAAAGGTGACTAATTGGAGAAAAGGCACATAAAAGTATTTAACATGTGTATTTGGTAACCTTCAGAATCAAAACCCAATCCCCGGCTCGGCGCCTGTGGCTCAACGGGCTAAGGCGCCAGCCACGTACACCTGAGCTGGCAGGTTCGAATCCAGCCCCAGCCCGCCAAACAACAATGACGGCTGCAACCAAAAAAAGGCAGGAAGTTGTGGCGGGTGCCTGTAGTCCCAGCTACTTGGGAGGCGGAGGCAGGAGACTCGCTTGAGCCCAGGAATTGGAGGTTGCTGTGAGCTGTGATGCCACAGCACTCTATCCAACGTGACAGCTTGAAGCTCTGTCTCAAAAAACAAACAAACAAACAAACAAAAAAAAACACCCAATCCCCCAACCTAATTCTTATATAGAATCTTGAGGTTACAGAAAGAATATAAGCTTAGATCATGTTCTATATACTTGATCTGAAGGGCAAAGGAGAGTGGGGAGAAGAGGAATTCTGCTAAGGGGCAATAAATGGTTACTAGGGAGAATGAATGGATAGGAAACTGAGATTAACTGGTACATAATACTTTTTAGAATTTGAATGTGTGCGAGAGACATACATTATCTTGTAAAAGGGTCTGTTCAGATGTGGTTACATTTTTGGTCTTCTTTTCTACAGGGAGGGGAGGAAAAAACAATTGTCCTTGTTTGGTCTGGACTCTAGGCAGATAAAACAACTTCAGAGAACAACTTTATCTTGTGCTTTGGGAAAGAAAGCAGGGGGTAGTGGACATCAGATGGACCTAGAGGCTTCCTTAGTTCAGCATGTCAAAATGCTATATTTTGGAGTATTGGTTTCTGAAACTTAACAATAACAATAACCAAGGAATTGAATAGTTTGCTTTTTTGTTATTAATTTGCATTTCCTCATGCATTTGGTGAACCAGCTCCCCAGGAATTGGTATCTTCTCTAAATTCCATTGGTGACTTTTATCTCTTGTAACTGAGCTAAGCACAGCTACAGCTCCATGCCATGGGAGACCATGGCCACCCAGGAATCCAAGATTCCTCATCTCCCATGCTTTTATCCTTTTTCTTCCCAAACCAAATGTTTCCATGTTTCCAAATGGGTCCCTTCCGGAAAAGCCCACTCCTCTAACACCAAATGTTTAGTTAGGAAAAACTCAAACCATATTTTTCCTCTGCTCTCACACCACAACAATGAAACCAGGAGACTTCTGAAACAAATGGAGGAGTTGTTCTCCCTACCACCAAGAATGCAATTAATTCTACATCAGATACCAACTGGGTGTCCTTTAATTCAGTTCTAACACTAGCTATCTGCAGATAGCATCAGATCTGTTAATAGAAAAAAGTCAAGCTCTGTAATATAATTTAAGGAGGTTTGTTCTGAGCTGAATATGAGTGACCAATGGCCCAGAAAACAGGGTCTTAAGGGGTCCTGAGAAAATGCACCTGAGATGGCTGAGTTATTATTTGATTTTATGCATTTTATGGAGACGGGAATTGCAGGTAAATCAAAAATCAATACATGAAGATGTATATTGGTTTGGTCCAAAAAAGTAGAGTATCCTGAAGTAGCAACTTAGAGTTAATAGGTGGGTTCAATGATTGTTTGATTTATAATCAGTTAAAGAAATAAACTTTTGTCTGAAGACTTGGATTCAGTAGAAAAAAATGCTTGAGTTAAGGCAAAAGGATTAATCAGAGAAAAAGTCACAAAATACACAAAATAATCTGTCAACACATTGATTGCCACACTAGAAAAAAAATTTTTTTTCCTTGGGGCGATGGTGTTTTATTAGAGTGAGATAGGTCAAGGGATGTGTGAGTTATATACGCTTCATGATGTTCAGGGCTCAAAACTAGCATAAATTAAATACAACTCACATGGCAGTTGCTGCAAGTAAATTATTAGCCTGAGGTTATGACTTAACCTTTGCCCTACATGGCCTTAACACTGTTAATTAATTTTCCTTTTTTTTTTTTGAGACAGACTCTTGCTGTTTTGCCCTGGGTAGAGTGCCACCCCATCACAGCTCACAACAACCTCAAACTACCGGCCTCAAGGGATCCTCTTGCCTCAGCCTTTCAAGAAGCCAGAATCAACAGATACCTGTTACAATACCCAGTTAATTTTTCTAATTTTAGTAGAAACAGGATCTCACTCTTTTTTTTGTAGAGGTAGAGTCTTACTTTGTCACTCTCGGTAGCGTGTCGTGGATCACAGCTCACAGCAACCTCCAACTCCTGGGCTTAGGTGATTCTCTTGCCTTAGCCTCCCAAATAGCTGGGACCACAGGCACCTACCACACGCCTGGCTATTTTTTGTTGCATTTTGGTCAGGGCTGGCTTTGAACCTGTCACCCCCGGTATATGAGGCCAACGCCCTACCTACTGAGCCACATGCGCCGCCCTTTTTTTTTTTTTTTTTTTTTTGAGACAGAGTTTCACTATGTTGCCCTCACAGCTCATAGCAACCTCAAACTCTTGGGCTTAAGCGATTCTCATGTCTCAGTCTCCCAGGTAACTGGGACTACAGGTGCCTGCCACAACACCCGGCTATTTTTTTTTTTTTTTTTTTTTTGGTTGCAGCTTTCATTGTTTTTTAGCAGGCCCAGGCTGGGCTCAAACCCACCAGCCTTGTTGTATGTGGCCAGTGCCCTACTCGCTGAGCTACAGGCACCGAACCAGGATCTCACTCTTGCTCAGGCGCGTCTCGAACTCCTGAGCTTAAGCAATCCACCCACCTCGGCCTCCCAAAGTGCTAGGATTACAGACATGAGCCACAGTGCCTTGACTAATAATTTAGTATCTAATTGTTACAAAGAGTCTGTTTTATCAGCCTAATCCTTGTTTTGACATTAATTCTGGTTAATTGTCTAAACCCCAGAAAGAAGGGGAAAGAATGAGGCATGTCCAACCTCCTTTCCCTTCATGGCTGAGAACTCAATTTTAAGATTTTTCTGTGGTCCCCTTTGTAGCTAGAATTTCTCTCTACTGAGTCCTTGCTCTCAGAGATTTGAGGAATGAATCCAGGGACCACAGGAATAAGTGAAAGGATGGAATTTATTGAACGATAAAAGAGCTAGATAAGCAAAAGAGGGGACAAGAACCCACAGCAGTGAAAGGGGTTGCCCAGGTGGACAGCCCATGGAGACCTTCTGTCTAGGGGTTCATCTGCACCTTTTCCTATCCTGCAGGCAGAAAACAGTTTGAAAGCTGCCATTGTGTGGAGGAATGAAGTCCTTGCAGTCTTTGCCCCAAGTGAGGCAGTGGTGTGTTCCCTGCTATAGGAGGGGCAGCCCAGATGAAATATACATCTAGCTGCTTTTATTCATGACAGTGGTTCCCAATCTTCCTAATGCCATGGACCCTTTAATATAGTTCCTCATGTTGTGGTGACCTCTTACCTTAAAATTATTGTCGTTGCTACTTCATAACTGTAATTTTGCTACTGTTATGAATTGGAGGGCAAATATCTGATATGCAGAATGGTGATAGACGACCCCTGTGAAAGGGTCATTAGACCCCCAAAGGGCTCCCAAACCACAGGTTGAGAACCACTGATCCATGACCTTGTTTTGGATCCAGAAAATCTGGTCTGAAAAGAACTTGTTTATACATAGATGTAGGGGTCTTATGATGAGGCTGATTTCGGAGCTTGTAGAAAATGGTTGTTCCAGCCCTGAACAGAGGAGCCCTATATCACCTTGACCAAAAGAGACATCATTTAGTCTGCATGGGGACTCAGGATTCTTAGTTTACATATCCCACAGATTGACAGCTTAGTCCCCAAGACTACTCTCCCCGCCTATTTCTGAAACCATTCACAAGTCTAGACCTTCAAACCTTCCGATTGACTGGTTCAAGTGGGAGTCATCAAATTCAGGCTCAGTAGCTCGCCACCTGCAAAAGCCAATAACAAAGTGTAGTTTAAAGGAAACTGACTTTGTTCCAGAGTTAGCAGTGGGGAAAAGGCCAAGACTCAAGCCTCAAAGAAACCATTTCAAAGTCTTGGGCTGAGGGTAGAAGCTCAGGAAGGGAATTTGGTATGAAGGTCATGCAGAAGTGGCAAGGAAGTGCTTATCAGTACGATGACTATGTTGAACTATTGTTCCACCTGGTGAGTGGGCTTGCTTTATTGCAAAGACTGTTTATCTATACTATGTAATTGTGCTTTTGAGATAATCTCCTGGTGGTCTGAATTTTTTTCAAAACTCAGTCTCTGGAACATCTAAATAAGCACATAATTAGATATGGGTAACTTGTGCAAGGGACTGCCTGGTGGAAAGGAGGGTAAAGGTCAGTATTTCCTTATCAGGAAATAGGGAAGAAAATTTCAAAATGGAGCACCGAAAAACAGGACACTAGTTACATTCCCATGACCCCCTCTTTAGGTTCAATTAATGCCAGAGAAGCTAAGAGAATTCAGAAAAACACATATCCCAGTTTATTATAAAGAATATTACAGAGCCTGAGCAATAGAGACACACTGCCTCTGCTAAAAATAGCAAAATTAGGGCCAGGTGCAGTGGCTTACACCTGAAATCCTAGCACTCTGGGAGGCCAAGGTGGGTGGATCCCCTGAACTCAGGGATTGGGGACCAGCCTGAGCAAGAGGGAAAATCTGTCTCTACTAACCAAACAAACAAACAAATCAAGTATTGTGGCAGGTTGCTATGAGCTATGATGACATAGCACTCTACTCAGGGAAACAGTGAAACTCTGTCTCAAAAAAAAAAGAGGAAAAGAAAAAAATTAGCTGGCCATGATGGCAGACACCTGTAGTCCCAGCTACTTGGGAGGCTGAGGGAGGAGGATCCCTTGAGTCCCAGAGTTTGAGGTTACTGTGAGCTAGGCTGACACCAAGGCACTCTAGCTATGGTGACAGAGTGACACTCTACCTCAAAAAAAAAAAACCTGTTACAAAACACACAGATGTAGAGATGCTTAGTACAAGGCATGCTGAACGGAGTATGGAGCTTGCATGCCTTCCATGAGTTCACCACTATTGGAGCTCTCCAAACCCTGTGGGCCTTTTATGGAGACTTCATTGGTTGCTCACGATTGAAGCATGAACAAACATGTTGAAATGTAATTGGACAAAAAGAGTATGATCTAAATGTAGCAAACCACCTGTTCAGATTCTTATTGTTCTCTCTGTGCACTATTCTTTCTTCCAGGGTATGGGGCAGGAACCTCTCTGGAATGAGGGTCTTACGAACCACAATTAAGAGTCCTGCCTTGGGAAGAAGGTGAGTGAGAGAGGTTCTGTTTACTGTAACAAGGGTTATGGAAGCTATGAATTAGGACTACGGAAGAAAACCAATATATCATAATATGAGAGTATTTCATTACCTTGTACGGCTGAAGGATATTCCACTGTGTAGACATTCCTTTGCCCATGCATTAGCTGGTGAACATTGGATCCTCCCTCCTTCTACTTTTTGGCTAAATGAATAATGTTGCTAGGCACATTTGTATAAATTTTTTGTTGAACACCTGTTTTCAGTTCTTTTGGATATATACTTAGAATATAAGTGTGTGTGTTCGTGATGAGATTATTTCCCAATAAACCTGTTGTAAGTAAAAAATATCACATTTCAAAAATACATTCAATAGAACTGCAAAGGGGCTGCTGAAAAAAGAAAAAAAAAAAAAGAAGTGGCTTGGCGCCTGTGGCTCAATGGGCTAAAGCACCAGCCACGTACACCTGAGCTGGTGGGCTTGAATCAGGCCTGGGCCCACCAAACAATGACGGCTGCAACCAAAAACTTGCCAGACATTGTGGTGGGCACCTGTAGTCCCAGCTACTTGGGAGGTGGAGGCAAGAGATTTGCTTAAGCCCAGGAATTGGAGGTTGCTGTGAGCTGTGATGCCACGGCACTGTATCCAGGGTGACAGCTTGAGGCTCTGTCTCAA
>CAUYON010039540.1:0-16190 GCA_963573935.1 Arctocebus calabarensis | reverse complement strand
GACGGCTGCAACCAAAAAATGGCCGGCGTTGTGGCAGGCGCCTGTAGTCCCAGCTACTTGGGAGGCAGAGGCAGGAGACTCGCTTGAGCCCAGGAATTGGAGGTTGCTGTGAGCTGTGATGCCACAGCACTCTATCCAGGTGACTGCTTGAGGCTCTGTCTCAAAAAAAAAAGAAATGAAGCTTTGTCTAAAGGATTGGAATGTTGTAAGCTGAGATAAGGAAGTCTGCTAGTTAGAGACGAGCTACCAGACCTATATAGCCAGATCTGATGATCTGTTAAGTACATTGAAGACCTGCGGGTGTGATTTAAGCTTTGTCCTATACAGCCCTCAGACTGTTAATGAGTTATAGAGGACATCTCCAAGAAGGGAGGGGGCATGAGGAGGCATGTTTGACTTTCCCTTCTTACAACCAGCAACTCAGCGTTAGGATATTTCTGGGTTCCCTTTGGCCAAGAGGGTGTCCATTCAGTCAGCTGCAGGGCTTAAGATTTTATTTAGTTCACAGGGGGAGGTAGGCGGATAATCAAGAAAGACAGCCAGATATTTTTGAGGCAGGTGAGAAAGTCCTAATTTGTGAATGGGATTATTTAACTGCGTTATTGCTATATCATTGGCTATTGGCATTGGATGTATATAAATATTTAATTCAGGAGAAGAACGATGAGACATTCTTCATTTGCTTTTTAAGTGAGGGCAACCTTTCTAGTCTACCAAAACGCCCATTTATAGTCAAAAGTTAGCGCCACATTAGGGAAGAGACCCGGTGATGTTCAGAGCTCAGCTCCCCCACCCCAGCAGGCTGTTGATGCTTAGCGGGATCTCGTCAATTGCTCTCTCACAGAATCTTCCATTCCCCAGTTGTCTCTTTCTCCTTTTCCCCAGCGAGAGCGGGCTGGGCTCTCTTTGTGTCCCGCTGTCCCGGAGGGACCGAGGGGAAGGCGGCGCGTTGCCGCCATCTGGTGGACATTGTGCGCACTGTACTCGGGAAGCTACGCGGACGGGCGGAGTCTCTACAGGTTCTGACACCGGCAGAAAGTGACCACGCAGCAGTTGCCGTCTTGACACGTGCCCTGTCCTGCGGATGTTTAATTCAACTGACATCACAGACCCTAAGGGCTAGGACTGGGTCATGTAATTTAGGATCTGAAATTGTATTTTAGTGAATATTCTGACAACAGATAATTGAGACAGGCCTCTCATTTTGTCAAGTTCTTATCCATTCAGTTATTTTGTCAGGGGCTTTAACACTTTAGTATTCAACTAATACATAATTTTATCTTCTAAATATATTTGAGAATCATAGTATCTTAGTAATTTATATCATCAGAAATATTTTGTAACATTTCTGGTTGTATTGCTGTAGCCAAGATAGGCTGTACACCCTATGTTTACTCTGAAATGTAACATTCCCAGAAGAATGCAGTGGTATTACTTAATTCACTTAGTTGTGTTTTTTTTTACTTTTGAGACAAGTCTTGCTTAGTCACCTGGGCTAGACTGCAGTGAGGTCATCATAGCCTCAGGACTTGGGCTCAAGGGATCTTCCTGCTTTGGATTCCCAAGTAGCTGGGAATACAGGAGGCACAACACCCTGGGCTAACTATTCTATTTTTTTTTTTTTTTTTTTAGAGATGGGGTATTAATGTTTCTCATGCTGGTCTTGAATTCCTGATTTCAAGTGTTTCTTCCCTCCTGCCTGGGCCTCGCAAAGTGCTGAGATCACAAGTTGAGCCACCATGCTTGGCCAATCTTTTTTTTTTTTTTTTTATTTTAGAGGCAGGGTCTCACTCTGTTGCCTAAGGTGGATTGCAGCTCAAGTGATTCTCAACCTCAGCCTCCCAAGGAGCTGGGACTGCAGGCACAAGCCACCACACCTACATAATCTTTTTTTTTCTTCTGTAGAGACGCCTCTTCCCCCTCTATTAAATGTTCCTTCCCAAATAAAATAGTAACACAGTGACTTCTAATCCTCTTTCCTTAGCCCATCTTCTTCCTATGTAGACAATTATTGCACTTGTTCTCATCCCTTCCTACGTATCAAAGTTGGGCTTTGTTTTTGTTTTTAATCATTAATGCAAATGCCACCATCCTGTCTGTAGAATCTGATGCTTCAGCTCTGTTGTGAAGTTAGAAAATCTATATGGCCAGGCATTGTGGCAGGCACCTGTAGTCCCAGCTACTGGGAGGCGGAGGCAGGAGACTCGCTTGAGCCCAGGAATTGGAGGTTGCTGTGAGCTGTGATGCCATGGCACTCTATCCGGGGTGACAGCTTGAGGCTCTATCTCAAAAAAAAAAGAAAGAAAAGAAAATCTGTATGTTTTGAAAATTCTGCTAGGCGATTTGAAATCACAGTCATGGCGGAGAGTACTATTGAAAAGTACTATTTAGAAATACAAATCAGTTCATTTATGATTCAAGAAGGATATGCTATTGAGTCCAGTGTCAGACTTTTAATTTCCATTGGACATTTATACAAATTGTCACCAGGTGGTACAAGTGCCTGTTGCTTTTCTCCATCTGTATTGAAGAGACAATGAGGTTTGCCTTGAGAAATGTTTCCCCCACTCATCCCCCACCCACCGGAGTGATCAGAGTAGCGATCTTCAGACTTCGGCTTGAACACATTTGTAAGAGCCTGGGGCATGGGTCCTGAATGTTGGCTTCTGACCCTGAAAAGCCAAGATGTACGTAATGAGAGCAGTCCCCTGCTACACACCAGGTGTGCTGATAAACAGATGCTTTTCATTGTACGTTATCTCGCTTTAATCTGCTACAACTCAGCGAACCACATGGGAGGCTCATTTTTCAGAGAAGGACACTGGTGCTTGAAACAATCAAGTCCCATGTCCCGGGTCAGGCACACAGTAAATGGAGAGCTGGACTGCAGCCCAGGTGTGGCTCCAGGGTGGCTCTAACCCGATTTACTTTCCCTGCGAGAGCAGGCGCCCCACTTGCAGGACTCCTCATATCTGAAGTATGTGCTTCGTCAAACTAGAGGGACAGGAGCAGTAAACTAGCTGCTTGGTGTTAGTTAGCAAGTGAAAAATAAAGATTTAAAAAAAAAAAGGCCCTGTGCCTGTAGCTCAAGCAGCTAAGGTGCCAGCCACATACACCTGAGCTGGCAGGTTCAAATCCAGCCCATACCCGCCAAACAACAATGATGGCTGCAACCCAAAAATAGCCGAGTGTTGTGGCGGGCACCTGTAGTCCCAGCTACTTGGGAAGCAGAGGCAGGAGAATCATTTGAGCTCAGGAGTTGGAGGTTGCTGTGAGCTGTGATGCCACAGCACTCTACCCAGGGCCACAGCTTGAGGCTCTGTCTCAAAAAAAAAAAAAAAAAAAAAGGGCAGCACCTGTGGCTCAGTGGGTAAGGGCTCCAACCCCATATACCGAGGGTAGCGGGTTCGAACCCGGCCCCAGGCAAACTGCAACAAAAAATAGCCAGGCGTTGTGGTGGGTGCCTATAGTCCCAGCTACTCCGGAGGTTGAGGCAAGAGAATTGCCTAAGCCCAGGAGTTGGAGGTTGCTGTGAGCTGATGCTACAGCACTCCACCAAGGGAGATAAAGTGAAACTTTGTCTCTAAAAAAATTAAAAATTAAAAAAAGAAGATTCCTGGACAGCACCTGTGGCTCAGTGAGTAGGGCACTGGCCCAATATATGGAGGGTGGCAGGTTCGAATCTGGCCCCAGCCAAACTACAACAAAAAGTAGCCAGGCATTGTGGTGGGCACCCATTGTCCCAGCTACTCAGGAGGCTGAGGCAAGAATTGCCTAAGCCCCAAAGTTTGAGGTTGCTATGAGCTGTGATACCACAGCACTCTACTGAGTG
Source organism: Arctocebus calabarensis (assembly GCA_963573935.1). Lineage (NCBI taxonomy): Eukaryota > Metazoa > Chordata > Mammalia > Primates > Lorisidae > Arctocebus > Arctocebus calabarensis. The sequence continues at coordinate 12,358 of CAUYON010039540.1, read as the reverse complement.
AGACTCTGTCTGAAAAAAAAAGTTTTTTTAAAAAAAATTCACAATAGCTAAGATGTGGATCAAGTCTGTCCACATTGGAATAAACAGTGTGGCATGACTGCACAATGTCACTCAGTGGTGAAGAGGAAGGAAATTCCAACTGCAACCCAGGGAGCCTTGAGGATGCTGTGCTAAGTGGTATAAGCCAGTCAGAAAAAGAGAAAAAGGCAAATACTGCATGATTCCACGTATGAGGTGCTCAGAATAGCTAAATTCACAAGAAACAGAAATTAGAATGGTGGTTGCCAGGGGCTGGAGGGGATGCAGAGTTTCTGTTGGGGACAATAAAACTTCTGGAAATCAATTGTGCAACATTGTGGATCACATTAATGCTACTTAGAAATGGTTGAGATAGTAAATGTTGTGTTACTTCTTACACAAAGCAATCAAACAAACAAACAGAATGCCAGTCTCCTGTATCACAGTTGAAATTGATCCAGCAGACTGGACATTGCCTGTGTCCTGCGTGGCCAGCGTGTTCTCTCCCAGCAGATGGGCTGTATGAACTCAGAGCAGGAGAAATAGAAACTGCGGCTAAGACCTCCGTCTCATGCTCCGAGACCTGCGCTGGGGCTGGGTGATCATGGCCTAGGCAGCCCCCGCCTTGCGGGGAGAGGCCCCACCTGTAGAACTGGGTAGTCAGAAGCCCCCAAGGCAGGGTAAGCTCTGCAAGCATGTGTCAGACCCAGAGCAGGCTCCAAGGTCATTTCTAGACCCACAGGTAGCACCAGCATCACTTTCCCACACTGTGACTCATATAGTAGGAATCACTGTATTACCTTGATTTAAAGTTAAAATGCTTCCTCTGTGACATTTTTTAAAATAAAAAAAAATTGGGTGGTGCCTGTGGCTCAGTGAGTAGGGTGCTGGTCCCATATACCAAGGGTGGTGAGTTCAAACCCAGCCCTGGCCAAACTGCAAACAACAAAAAAAATGAATAAATAAACTTCACTTTAAAATAAAAAAAATTGTATTTACTTAGAAGCATTCAGAATGTCAACAAGACAGCTGCAACTTTCTTTTTGCAATTACAGAGTGGTATTCAGTTAACAGAACAACAATTATTTCGCAAAATGCATCAGCGACAACTGAAGATGAAAAGTCTACCATCCCCATGTATAACTAATTTGTGCTGTGCACCAACAAGAACCTGCTTTAAATTTCCATGCTAATTTGCAACCCCCGTACCGTACCAGGCAAGGTTAGTGGCTCCTGAAAATACCACCAGGACAGGGCTATCTAAAGACACATTCGTAGTGTGTTAACTATACAAAAAAGACACTGTACAGTTTAAAAACAAATCTTACTACAGCCTTACATTTCAATGTTTTTCTTTAAAAGGAGTGAGTTGTGTACAGGGGGTTTAAATGCTTTACAGGCAAGGAAAAAAACTGCGCTAGAACCAACTTCATTATTATCATCATCATCATCTTCCTCCACCTCCTCTTCATCCTCTTCATCTTCCCCTTCTTCCTCTTCTTCCTTCTTTTTCTTGCTTTTTTCAGCCTTGACGACCCCCTTTTTTGCTGCATCAGGCTTTCCTTTAGCTCGGTATGCAGCAATACCCTTTTTGTATTTTTCCTTCAGCTTTGCAGTCTTCTTTTCATCAGGCTGCTTGTCATCCACAACAGGGTTATTCCACATCTCTCCCAGCTTCTTTGCAACATCACCAATGGACAGGCCCAGATATTCTCCTTTGATTTGGGGGCGATACTCAGAATAGAACAAGAAAAAGGCCGAAGGAGGCCTCTTGGGATCCTTGAACTTCTTTTTTGTTTCCCCTTTAGGAGGGATAGAGGTTTTCATTTCTCTTTCATAATAGGCCTTGTCCATCTTTGCCATATCTTTCAAATTTCCCTTTCTCTTTAGCAGACATGGGCTTCCACCTCTCTGAGCACTTCTTAGAAAACTCTGAGAAGTTGACTGAAGCATGTGGGTGCTTCTTCTTGTGCTCCTCCGACAAGTTTGCGCAAAGAATGCATATGATGACATTTTGCCTCTCGGCTTCTTAGGCTGTCCTTGGCCCATGTTTAGTTATTTTTCCTCAGCGAGGCACAGAATCACCCAGTGCCCGTCCGGCTCTTACTTGCCCCGGTGCTGTCTCTATGGAGCTCAGTGTACTGCAATGGCTGTGAGAGCGGGAGCCAGACGCCTCTGTGACATTTTTTAATGATTCAGATTGCCTTCTGATTTATATGCATAAACAGGATTACTAATTTGAATTAATTGAGGGAGCTGCTATATTATTTGATGTGCATATAAAAGCCAGTTAGTTTATCAAGATATCTATTAGTGTATTGCTGCTAAGTAAGAAACATATTTTACTTAACAGACAGTTATAAAATAAATGAAATTTTTAAAAAGTGATAAGAGAAACAGGGGTCCCAGCCCACAGCTCATATCTGTAATCCTAGCACTTTAGGAGGTCAAGGTGGGAGGATTGCTGGAGCCCAGGAATTCAAGTCCAGTCTGGGCAACATTTGTCTCTACAAAAAACAAGAAAAATTATCTGGGCATGGTGGTGCATGCCTGTAGTCCTAGCTTTTGGAAAACTGAGCTGAGGGGATCCCTTGAGTCCAGGAGTTCAAGGTCACGGTAAATTATGATGGCTCTGCCCTCCAGCCTGAGTAACAGAGAGAGACATTGTCTCTAAAAAAAATTAAGTTTTCGGCTCGGCGCTTGTGGCTTAACAGGCTAAGGTGCCAGCCACATACACCTGAGCTGGCGGGTTCGAATCCAGCCCGGGCCTGCCAAACAACGATGCAACCAAAAAATAGCTAGGCGTTGTGGCGGGCGCCTGTAGTCCCAGCTACATGGGAGGCAGAGGCAGGAGACTCGCTTGAGCCCAGGAATTGGAAGCTGCTGTGAGCTGTGATGCCATTGCACTCTATCCAGAGTGACAGCTTGAGGCTCTGTCTCAGGAAAAAAAAAAAAAATTAAGTTTTCTTTAATTATAAAAACGCACAACAAAAAAAAAAGAAGAAGAAAGAAAAAACGCACTACTCTTAAAATTTTTTAGTATGCATAAAGGAAAAAAAGAGAGCAAATTTGGTCTTGTGCGACTTCCTGAATACTCTTAGAATCCAGCACGTGTCCAAGGCAGGCCTCCCGCCATGCCTGACCCTCCCCTCCCCGTACAGGGAGATCCCGTCTCCCTGCTGGCCCCTGGCCCTGAGGAGCCATGTAATCACCCTCTGGAATTCTCCTCCTCTGCTTCCATAATTCTTTCCTTTCCTTTCCTGACTCCCTAGACCAGTCTGGTCACTTGCTTGTTAATTGTGTAGCTGGCTGGCACACTGCTGACTCCTCGAGCGCACTGGCTCCTCTTCACAGCCAGCACCGTGGTCCAGTAAACATCCTGGAATGAACCCGTCTGCCAAAAAGCAGCACCACTCAGTGTGGTGACCACTGGTGCTCTCAGAGGGAGTGCCTGTAATGAGGTTCCCACACATCAGTGAAGTACAATTTGAAGATTTTGGAGGGAATCCATTAAAGTTTATACTGATGAAGCAGTAGGAGAAGGCCAAATCATCCTTGCACAGGCCAGAGGCGCGGAGAGATGGAGATGAAGGATTTGACCTCTGATCAAGGAGCTTTGAAGGAGCCTGCGGAGCCAGCGGTGCCACAGCCCTTTGTGACTCCCCTTCCCAGCCACCAGGGGGCCATCCATGGGCGCCCTGCCCCCGAACGTGGTGCAGCTTCCAGTCCCTGCTTACACCGGCCCCATCTCTTCCTGGGGGGTGGTTAGGCCCCCACCCAGCACAGGGCAAGGACACTTGGCCTAGGGAAGGGGTTGGTAACAGAGGTCCACTGACGTGGTCACCAGTGGCTGGTAAGTGGGGGCAGGGCTGAGCCCTAGGGCAAGAGCAAAGAGCCCTAACCTTGGAGTCAGGCGAACCCAGGCTGGAGTCTGGCTCAGCTTCTTAAGTCCTTTGGCACCTTAGACCACTGTCTTCATCACGATAAGCCTCAGTTGTCTAGTCTATAAATAGGTGAAAATACCTTGCAGCATCATTAGCATAAGGAAAACTATTCTGTTTATAAAGTGCGTGGTAAAGTGTCAGTAAAGGGTACCCGTTATTATTAGCTAATTTTAATATGTCATCTCCACTATAAAATGACCAGTAGTGCGGGTGGTGCCTCTCACATTTTTTTTTTTTTTTTGAGATGAGCCTCAAGCTGTCACCCCGGGTAGAGTGCTGTGGCATCACAGCTCACAGCAACCTCCAACTCCTGGGCTTAAGAGATTCTCCTGCCTCCGCCTCCCAAGTAGCTGGGACTACAGGCGCCCACCACAACGCCCTGCCATTTTTTCGTTGCAGCCGTCATTGTTTGGCTGCCCGGGCTGGAATCGAACCCACCAGCTCAGGTGTATGTGGCTGGAGCCTTAGCCGCTTTAGCCACAGGCACCGAGCCTTTTTTAATTTTAAGACAGAGTCTCACTATGTCACCCTGGGTACAGTGCCGTGGCGCCACAGCCCACAGCAACTTCAAACTCTTGGGCTCAAGCAAGTCTCTTACCTCAGCCTCCCAAGTAGTTAGGACTACAGGCACCTGCCACAACGCCCAGCTATTTTTTGTTGTTGTTGTCATTGTTAGTTAGCTGGCCCAGTCCAGGTTCGACCCCACCAATTTAGGTGTATGTGGCTGGCACCGTAACCACTGTGGCGTCCCGCGGGCCGGGACACTACGGGCGCCAAGCCTGTCATAGATTTTTGTTTCAATTAATACCTGCTGTGGGGCGGCGTCTATGGCTCAAAGGAGTAGGGTGCTGGCCCTCTATGCGGAGGTGGCGTGTTCAAACCCAGCCCCGGCCAAAAACTGCAAAAAAAACCCCACAATAATAGCTGCATAGGATCTTTCCATAGGATCTTAGCTTCCAAGCTTGTGGCACAGAGATCTCCAAGCTGACTGCACTGCAGAATCCCCTTTGGAACTGACACTCAGAGCAGTAGACACCTGCTATTTTGATCCCCGGGGCCTGGGGGTGGAGTCTGGCTCTCGCCCATCTCACAGACTAGCTGTTGAAGTGACCCGCTGAAGCACATGAGTCCCGCCAGCCCAGCCCCATCGTGGGAGCTTGCAGTCTGTTAAGGACCATCACCACCTTCATCAGAGCAGTCTGGGCAGCTTGCTTAGCTCTCTGGGGTCCACATCAGATCTACTGAACTGGAATCCCTGTAGGTGGTTCCTCCGCCTTTCCCTGAACACTTGTATTTCTCAGAGCCAGCTGCCGGTGGGGAGGGCAGGTTGCTGGGCCTCCACTCTCAATTCTTTCCACCTGCTGCGGCTCACGGATTCCAGTGTGTCCCACATAAATCCACCATTTAAATACTCTTACTGTGGCTCGGCGCCTGTGGCTCAGCGGGCTAAGGCGCCAGCCACGTACACCTGAGCTCAAAGGTTCGAATCCAGCCTGGACCCGCCAAACAACAATGGTGGCTGCAACCAAAAAATGGCCGGGCGTTGTGGCGGGCGCCTGTAGTCTCAGCTACTTGGGAGGCAGAGGCAGGAGACTCGCTTGAGCCCAGGAATTGGAGGTTGCTGTGACCTGTGATGCCACGGCACTCTACCCAGGGTGATAGCTTGAGGCTCTGTCTCAAAAAAAAAAAAAAAAAACACTCTTATTGAGCAGAACATAAACTTAACCAAAATGGACTACAATTGCCCTCCTGATAAATTTTATTCTCTTAAAAGTTATAATGAGCATGGCGCCTGTGGCTCACTAAGTGGAGCGCCGTCCCCATATACCAAGGGTGGCGGGTTCAAACCCGGCCTTGGCCAAACTGCAAAACAAAAAATAGCCAGGCGTTGTGGCGGGCGCCTGGGGTCCCAGCTACTTGGGAGGCTGAGGCAAGAGAATCACCTAAGCCCAGGAGCTGGAGGTTGCTGTGAGCTATGTGACACCACTGCACTCTACCGAGGGCGATAAAATAAAACTCTATCTTTGCAAAAAAAACCAAAATTATAATGAAATACCAAATGCAGTTTCCCATTACGTAGTAAGTTATTTTCTTTGAGGACATTGGGCAGCTTTACTAAGCAATTTGAAGTTCTGTTAAGAAAGAGCATCCTTACTTGAACATTACATACACCTATAGTGTGAGTGCAGCATTGACAGACTTAATTTGATTCACGTTTTGGGTTATTATGTACAACTCTTTTGGTATGAAATAGGACATGGCTGAAATAGTGTTTTTTCAAGTAACATATATCCGAAGACAGACTCTTCATTAAAAACTAAGCACTGGGCTTGGCGCCTGTGGCTCAACGGACTAAGGCGCCAGCCACGTACACCTGAGCTGGCGGGTTCGAGTCCAGCCTGGGCCCGCCAAACAATGATGGCTGCAACCAAAAAATGGCCGGGCGTTGCGGCAGGCGCCTGTAGTCCCAGCTACTTGGGAGGCGGAGGCAGGAGACTCGCTTGAGCCCAGGAATTGGAGGTTACTGTGAGCCCTGATGTCACAGCACTCTATCCAGGGTGACAGCTTGAGGCTCTGTCTCAAAAACAAAAAACAAACAAACCAAAAACTAAGCATTGATCAGTACTTGAAGGATGGTACAGGGCTCGCTGTCAGGGCTCACAACTGTGTGAGCAGCAGCCCCCATGCTCAGAGCCCCCACCCAGCCCTTGCACACAGCGGCCCTGCCTCTGAACAGTGGAAGGGCCTGTCAGCTGCGCACCTCTGCAAACGCTGTTTCCTGCCTGACCTTACATCTCACAAATCTGCAGAAAGGTTTGGTTTCCTTGTGCCTCTGTAAATAAAGAAAATGCTTTCTTATAAAGCTGTTCCAGTAACTGAGTGTTCTTTATCATCTGCTGCAAAAATCCCCATCTGTGCTCCCAGATTCTTTAGAAAGAGCACCATAACCATTCATCCTAACAGTGATGCTGCAGAGAAAGGGAAACAGCTCCTTTCATTTCCTGGCTCCCAGGCCCACTCCCAAGCCCTGGGCAGCCTGGTGCAACAGGGAACAGCCGGTTCCAGCTGCAAGACCAGGACCAACCTTACAAGAGGAGAATGGGGCACCCCCAAAGGATACGAAGGATACGGGAGCCAAGCAGCAGGCGCCTCACACTTTGACTTCCAGTCTGAGGCACATAGTTTCTGGGCTTTTCCGCAGTTTCCTCCTCCCAGCCCTGAACTGTTTACAGTGACTCTTACCTACAAGGCATCCACGTGATGCGTTTCCTGTTTGGAAGATGTAGATAGCTGTGTCCAAATTTTTCCATTTTAATAGGGGACAGATTCAGCCTGTCTGACAATCAAGAGCTGTGGGTGGCCTTGGTGACACTGTCAGCAGGCCCACCCCACCCTATAACATCTTCTGATGAATAACAGCCCTTCCTTTTCCTTCCCCACCTGTCATCTGGTAATGACAGTAAGGATGGCAAAAGCACACATAACCCTTCCAAAAATCCAGGGACTCACTTTGGGAAATATTTTCATAAATAAAGCCTTTTGAGAAATTGCTACTCCTTTCTTGAACTTACCTAATTTTTTGGGGGGGTACTTTAAACCTGCATTAAGGGGAAACCCATCCAAAATGGTCCAGTTTAATTACTCATCCTTCCTTATTAGTCACACGACTCATTCTTTAAATGACACAGCTGCCTACAGTATAATGACATCTCAAGTGTGTTTTTAGAAATTATTTATTGCAAACATTTACAATTTTCACTTTAAATGCAAAATAGCTGGTTAAAAGAAAAAACATTGTAAAACATACCACAGTGACACTTTGCTCTGTATATAGACATCAGCCTTTGGTATTTGCTTTCAGGTAATTAGGTTTAAAAAAAAAGAAAAACTTAAAACTATCATTTCTCCTCAAGCAAACAGCACAGAGTTGAGGTATTCTATTTAACAGACATGATTTCCATCCAGTAGGGGCTATCAATTAACAGACTTGCTTCATGCTGTTCCAACCCTTTCCTTCTAAAGTAGTTCTAATAAAACAGTGTTCCTTAATAATCACTAAGGTTGCCATGGAGACCCCTGGTGCTGGCACCCACCACACTGAGAACAGGAGGCTGGAAGGACCTTTAGGGGACACTCAGGAGCACGTGGCCCAGGTGGCCTGGTTGGCCTGCCCATCCCCCAACAGCCTGCTGCCAATAGCCTCATAGGACACTGAGCATGGGGCTCAGGCCCCAGTGGACCATGGGTTACCCCCGTGTCTCCAAATTAAGATAATGCCTCATCAACTCCACCTGGAGCTGGGTGTTAGCGCCCTCCCTAGCTGGGTCAGCTTTAAGGCCCTGCAGTGAGATGACACTGCTCAGCTGTGCAGAGCTTTCCTGAACATTCTCCAGAAAACCCACAAACCATACGCACGCCCAGCCTGCCCCCCTGGGACCTTTTCTCCCCAAGTGGGCTCCCCAGTAGCTCCAACAGCAGGCTCTGCACTGTTTCATCGTGACCAGTTTCCTTTCTCCCAGAGCAGCAGGGACCTGCTGGGGACTCAGGGTGAGCTCAGAGTCTGGTGAACACAGCACAGGGCACGGTCTCCTCAGAGCAAAGAGGTCTCAAGTTTACCAAAGGCCTCACGGATATAGCCAATGCTACCCCCTTGAAATATCTTTGAAAATATTTCATTAATGCTTCCAGAATTAATGAGATCACTTTAATTGTTAGACCTTGAACCAGCATATTTTTTGCTTTTCCTACCCCAAAAGGTAAGTTGTCATGCTTACTCCAAATTGTCTCTGTGCCGACATTTCCTATCGGGCTGCGAGGCACAGTGGCAGGTGAGGTGAGCCGCAGCTCTACTGAGGTGCACTGCAGATACAGGTAAGATGGGCCTGTGGGTCAGACTCATGTCCAGTCACCACAGAGTCAAGGACAGAAAGCTCAGGCCATAGCTCTGTGTTGCACTGGGTGAGGTCTGCGGGGCAGAGACACAGACACTTCCTTCATTGGTACTAGCTTATGAAAAGGGAAGGAAAAAACCCTTCTTCAATTAAAAAAAAAAAAAAAAGCAGTTCCGTTACAATAATAATGAAAGCAATAACAATTTGGAGATCAAAGCTGCCTCCCTCTGAGCGATAATGAGTTATCTGGATTTCACATCTTCCACTAGCGGGGCTCTGCCCAGGTTTGGTAGTACTAGATGTGGGTAAAACAGTGTAAAGAATTAAAGAACCGTGGGCACAGAAGCACCCTTTCTCGTGCAGATTTTCATTTTTAATATTTCCCTTTAACAGCATTTTTGCTTGTTTAAGTCCCAGAAACTTTATAGAGAAAGAAAAACACTTCCTGGCTTTTGTCAACTTCAGATGAGCTGCCTGAGGCAGCAATAGGATCTAAAAGGTCCGAAGCCCCCAAAGAAAATCACTACTTGCTTAACATATCAATAGCTTGAACGCAGCAAACAGCAAATAAAACAGTCATTTTCGTCCTTTTGTACCTGTCCGGGGGTGGCGTTTTTTCTAAAAGGGCAGACTACTAGAAAAGCTCTGTGGTCTAGTAAAATTGGAGTCCATGACTGCACGACTGAAATTTATCACAGTGCCACACAGGGAGACCCCAGTACTCGGGAGCACCTGTCTGGGTAACCACTAATCGCTATTTTTTGGAACCCTAGACAGAAAAGTCAGCTGCAGTGTTAGTCACAATGTCAGGGCTACACACTTAGTTGGTGTTTCATTTCCAGCTGAGCTGAATCAACCTCTAGGAAAACAGAAAGAGGAAGGCATTGAGGTTAGGAATTTTTAAGTGAAACTCCACTTGGGTAGCAGAGACCTCACGGGGTGGGGAATTTCTAGGACCCTGCCTGGTAATCGTGGGAGGCTGCTCCCCTGTGTAACGAGAGGGAGTGAGACGCACTTTCCTGCTTAACCACTGGGGTTATGAAGTCACAAGCTGCTTTCCCCGGAGTGGAGAAGAGGTAGGTTATTTTTCCACTTTTAAAAACAAAAACAAAACACAGAATGAAACCAGAATCTCTTCTCTAGTAGGGAAAAATATTTTGTTCTCCTCCTCCTCTTTCATTTAACTCAGTTTGGGGCTAGATGAAGTGACTATCCTCCCGTCCTCCCCCCACCCCCCAAATTATTTATACACTGACACCCAGCGATTACTGGATCTTCCACACTCAGCAGAGGAAACAGTCAGCAATTTTTTAAAAGCCAAATTAAAAAACATTCTTGCTGGGTTCTTTTCCCTTTTCACATGAACATTATCTTCCCCCCGGTTGAAAAAATACAGCTGGAATAAAACAGTTTTGGTCTCAACCCTAGCAGAAGCCTGCTTCCCATTGCTGGGGGCAGAGAACCTTTCAGAGGCTGTGGGCTCCCCCAGCACCCCCACCCCAGGAGACCATGGAGACCCCATCCTCTGCCCCCCCTCCTTCATCTCTGCTTCTCCCTCCAGAATTCCTGAGATCTAAAGCCAGTGCAGTGGCTTCTGTATTCGGCAAATGCCTAGGATTATCATTCACATTTAGCAAAATGCTAATGAGAGACTAATTATAATTCCACTTAAAACCATCTCGTCCTGAGATACTGTGTTATTCACCCACCCACCCCCACCTGTTTTCAAGTGTGGGAAAGAAAGGCAGGAGAGCCTTCTTCCCTCAGCCTCCGTGGTTTAAGTAAAAGCCATCCTGAAGCCTAGAAAAATGCACCTGCGAAGGCACTGGGGTTCCAAGAGTTTGAGGTGGGAGAGAAACAGGCTTGGGGCCTGGAGCCGGGTGCTGCGGGGTCTTGGCTGGATACACATCGCGCCTGCCTAAGGCTGCAGCATAAGGAACAGCTGGTGAGGTGGCCGCCAGCAGCTTCCCACACTGAGGCTTCCCCAGGCCGTGCCCCGGGGTGTCCCACAGAGTCTTGATATGGCCCGTGTTCGCTCCAGCACCTTAAGCAAGGCATTTGGGAAGGGAGCTTTGAAAATTCAACCACCTTTTCCTTCCGAACAGATGAAGCAAACTCATTTTTCATCCAGAGTAGAAGGGTGCGAAGCTGTTCTGTAATAGTGAAGCCAGAGGCCCCATGCCCCTGAGGGCTGGCATGGCAGTCAGGAGCGCCTTTCACTGAGCCGTGCACAGTCACCCTGGCAGTCAGCAACCCTGGCACCCAGTCTGCCAGCTATCTGGGGAAGAAGTAGTCTTGATTGCTGATGTCATAAGGGCTCCGGGGCTCCCTGGCATCTGGCTGGCTGTGATTCAAGGTGTTGTCAGACCCAAGGCTGCTGGGGGACACCGGCGGGGAGATGAGAGGAACAAGCACTGGGGTGGGTGTGGGCCTCTCAGGGACCAGCTGCCCCAAGGCATATGGTGGGTGCACGTTGGTCTTGCTGTCTTTCAGAGTCTGCAGCTGCCATGTCTTCTTGAACCTGCACACAAACACACAAAGACAAACCACACAGATGTTTGGTTCCCCGTGATGAACACCACCCACAGCTGGCTGCCTGGTGCCTAACTATCCCACCAGCTGGTCTTATTATTATTGTTTTTCTCTATGGCCAGGGGTTTCACAATACTCTAAAGAGAGGGTAAGTTTCAAAAACACCCCAAGAAAATATATATGGTCCAGTTCACAAGTGGGGAAACGAAGGCACGCACAGCTATGAGTATCCCTTCATAGCACCAAAACCTCACTTGACTGTCTCTTAATCTGTCCTGTTGTAGGGGATGCCCAGTAGGTTCACGTCATCTATCCCAAATCCATTTACTTCAAAAAGAGGAAAAGGCAAGTATTCTTTTACTGGGGAGGGAGAACGGGCCTCTCAGAAAATCAAGGCTGGCAGGAGGCAGATAATTTGCAACTGCCATTTAATAGCAGAAACGGTGAGTAGGGCCCTGCCACAGCCCTCCCCTGCTGCTGTCCACCCACTCTCCCTCCGCCTCCGTGTCTGCTCCCACCCTGACAGGTTCTCTCAGCCTCAACTGTGGGCACTGTCGGGCACAGGCGGGCTCGTCTGACAGGAAAGCAGAGCTGCACAGGAAGGAGATAGGATCGCTCTGACCGCAGCTCACTCTCAGAGCTCAACTCAGGGCCCAAAGCCAGGGCTTGGGAACCAAGAAGTCACTTGACAGTTCAGAGAAGATGAGAGGGCCACACAGGCCTTCAGGGGCCTCTGTCCCCTTCCTGGAGGGCCCTTCCCTGCAGGGCAGCCAGCCCCGCCTTTCTCCTCTCCCCTCCTCCCCACTTTGTGGCTGATTGGGGGATTTTTCTTGGGTTCCTTTTCATATTGACAAGCTATTCCTGTCCTTCTGATGATAAATAATTAATAGTTGGCTCCAAATCTGCCATGGGCTTTTAGCCTGGTATTAAAATGGAATAAACCTTCAGATGTATCTTCGGGTCATAAAAAAA
>CAUYON010039539.1:0-12832 GCA_963573935.1 Arctocebus calabarensis | reverse complement strand
AGCAGGCTAAGGCGCCAGCCATGTAAACCTGAGCTGGTGGGTTCGAATCCAGCCTGGGCCCACCAAACAACAATGACGGCTGCAACCCAAACAAAAATAGCCAGGCATTGTGGCGGGCGCCTGTAGTCCCAGCTACTTGGGGGCAGAGGCAGGAGACTCGCTTGAGCCCAGGAATTGGAGGTTGCTGTGAGCTGTAATGCCATGACACTCTACCCAGGGCAACAGCTGGAGGCTTTGTCTCAAAAAAAAAAAAAAAAAAAAAAGATTGAGATATATAGTTACTGTTATGTGATTAAAATAGAAGTTTAATTCTGTTGATTTGTTAAATATTCAAAAATTTATTGTTTGTCTACAGATGCTAGGCAATGTGCTAGGCACCTATTTAAACTTGGACTTTGGACTTTATAATTCATCATTCATATTTTATTTTACCTACAGAAGTGATGGTAAGAAACAAAAATGCCAATACATGGTGTTAATGAAATATAATGTTCAGCGGAGTAATAAAGCACGAAGGGAGGAGAAACCTGTTCTCTATTACAGACAAAATGTATGACACATTTCTTTGGCTTGAAGTAAATGCTTTCTGATAATTCACACATTTTCTTAACATTTGCAAATTCAGCAGTTACTGTGAGACATCCTTTAATTTACAAAGAAGAAAAATTCTACTCATGACAATGAGATAAAAATGAAAATTGTTCAGCTAATACAGTGTATTTTTAACACTAACATGTCATTTGCAGGGATGAAATTACTGTATCCCGTGAATCATGATCTTTAACTAAGACACCTTTTTATTCTCTGTGTAAAAACAATTGTCAGAGAAATGTGTGTTACTTTTCAATAAATACTTTCTTTCATTGGCATAAACCAGCTTCCTTATAAAATAATATATTTCCTGTTATACATTGTGCATCATTCACAATGCAGAACAGTTCTGTTATTACAAATCAATTGAAGGAGCAGGATTCTGGAAGTTGTTTTAAAGATACATCATCTAAGGAAAATTACAAAGTTATATTCAAAATGATAATTCTCCCTTTCAAACAAATGACTCAATTTTAAAAATTGACAGAAGACTTGAATAAATATTTCTTCGAAGAGGACATACAAATATACAAAAGGGGCTCAGCATTGCTAAGTATCAGAGAAATGCAAATGAAAACCTTAATGAGGTGAAATATCATCTCATGTCTGTTAGGATGAGTAATATTTTTAAATGAACAAGTGAGTGAAGGAATAAGAAGTGTTTTAAGGATGTGGAGAATTTTTTTTTTTTTTGAGACAAAGTGTCAGTTATTAACTCTCAGTGGAGTGCCATAGTATCACAGCTCACAGCGACCTTCAACTACTTGGGTTTAGGCGATTCTTTTACCTCAGCCTCCCAAGTAGTTGGGACTACAGATGCCCACCACAATGCCCGGCTACTTTTTGGTTGTGCAGTTTAGCCGGGGCTGGGATTGAACCCACCACCCTCGGTATATGGGTTCAGAGCCTTTCCCACTGAGCCACAGGCGCCGCCCAGGATGTGGAGAAATTTTAACCTGTGTATACTGCTGAGGGAAATGGGAAATGGTGAAGACACTATGGAAAATGATTCCTCAACCAATTGAAAATAGAACTAACACATGATCCAGCGATTCCACTTCCCAGTATATTGCCAGAGTGAGTGAAATCAGGATCTTGAGGTATCTGCATCCTTATGTTCATTGCTCCATTATTCACAGTAGTCAAGATATGGAAACAACTCAAATGCCAATCAACAAATGAATGGATAAGTATAGTATGATTCAGCTTTAAGAAAGCAGGAAATACGTCCACTTGCAACAACCTGTATAAACCTATAGAATATCATGCTAAGTGAAGGAAATCAGTTACAAAACAAATATTGCATACTTTTACTTTTATGAGGTATTTAAAAGAGTCAAACTCACAGAGCCAAGAATAGTTACCAGGAACTGGGGGTAGGAGAAAATTGCTTAGTCTCAGTTACTTGGGAGGCTGAGGCAAGAGAATCACTTAAGCCCAAGAGTTTAAGTGTGCTGTGAGCTAACGCCACAGCACTCTACTGAGGGCGACATAGTGAAACTCTGTCTCAAAAAAAAAAACAAAAACAGGGTGGCGCCTGTGGCTTGAAGGAGTAGGGCGCCAACCCCATATGCTAGAGGTGGCAGATTCAAACCCAACCCTGACCAAAACTGTAAAAAAACTATATAGATAGATAGATAGATAGATATCGTGTTAAATGCTCTTACCAAACAAAAATTCTACCCCCCAAAAGGGGAAATTTTTGCAAGCAAATGATATGTTTAATACCTTGGTTATAGTAATGATGTCACCTATATATGCATACATAAATTAAATCTGTGCAATATTTTGTACTTCAACTATACCTCAGTAAAACTACACAGAATTAGCTTTGAGTATGGAACAAGGTTGAAAGGAAAATAATAGTTGCTTAGAAGTTTAACTGCTTTAATAATAAGGACATTTAAAAATTTTATAGACTCCCTTAAAATTTCTCTGAATACTTATAGATGTTATCTTCTTTTCAAGCTTCCATTAGTGTATCTTATATTAAATTTATACCTAATTCCCCTGTAAAGGTGGCATCACAAAATAACCCTCAAGCCCAGTTCCCATGATTGCGTGTATTACGTACATGATTCCATTTTTATTAACTCAAGAAGTCATTGCACGTTTCATCATCTCTCTCCTTCTGCCCTTCATCCACTTTCTTTTTTATCTATGCACAGTCTCTCTCCTCTATCTCAGATTTTCCTTTCTTTCATTGGTTCCCTTCCCTTTTAAGTATAAATTATAATATTTTTCAAGAATTTTCACTAAAAAAATTGAATTATGAGCGTAAAAGTCCTGCAACAATAGTCCTGCAAAAGATAGTATTTTCTTCAAATGGATCTAGAACAATTGAATGTTTATACATACAGAGGGTGCCAAAAAGTGCATACACATTTCAGAAAGGGAAAAACTGTATTAACATGGTAATACTCAATATATACCAATAACAAAAGAAGAATACAAGTTACATTTGATTTCTGCAATTACAAAAGGTTCTGTGAATGTCATATGGCTGCCATAGTTCAATTCAGTTTCAAAAACATATTATCTATGTTCACAGATAACATCTCTTAAAATGTATATAATTTTTTTGTACCTCCAGTAAACATTAAAAAAGGTATTCACCCCTGACCCCTAACAACCCAAAATGAATCAAGTTCTGAATATCAAAAATAATAAAAATAAAATAGGATAGTAAAACAAAATAATAAAAATTCTGGAACAAAATATAGTAGGCCAGTTACATGCCCTTTGGTCGGATTATGATTTTCTAGATATGACATCAATAGCATAAAACATAAAAAAAATTGATAGTTTATTCTTTATTAAAATAAAAAAGTATGTTTTATGATGACACTATTAAGAAATGGAAAGTCTGAAAAATATATAGAGAAAATACAGCAAGACATATATTGAATAGTACTTGTTTATATTGTTCATACCAAGATCTTTAAATTACAACCATAAGAAAATAACCTTTTAAAAATGAAAACAGATTTGAACATCGTATAACTTACAAAAATACATATAGGTGTCAAATAAGCACATGCAAATTCTCATCATTTTTCATTATGGAAATACAAATTTACAACCACTATGAGACATATCATTATACACTTATTCAAATAATAAAACTTTATAAAACTGACAAGAATTATTGCTGGAGGGAATCCAGAAAAAGAAGCGTCAATCATTGCTGGTGGGAATTCAAAATGGCATAGCCACTTTTAAAAATAGTTTGTCAGTTCCTCAAAACTCAGCATAGATTTCTCGTTTGATCTAACAATCGTATTCCTAAACAAGTTTGAAATCGTTATGTGTACCCAAAATCTTGCTCAATAGTATTGCAACAGCTTTATTTATAATTGCCACAAGTAGGAAGCACTCAAGATGTCTTTTAGTAGATGAATGGATAAATGAACTATGGTATTTCCATCTCTCCAGTGGAATATTAGTCAGAGAAAAAGATGTGAACTCTCAATACATGAAAAGATACAATTTTTAAATGCATGTTGCCCTGTGAAGGAGTCAAGACTGAACAAGTTACTTAGTTTCTAATCAAATTATATGATAGTCTGAAAAAGACAAAATTATATATATAATTAAGATCAGTAACCACAGAGATTTGCAAGGAGGGGAGCTAATTAATAGAGGTACAAGACTTTGCAGCTTGGAAAAATTATTCTATGTGCTATTGTGACACATGACACTGGGAATTAAAGCTCAAAGAATGAACCTTACTGTGTGCAGTAATTGAGAATGAAAACAAAACATTTTGAAAGTGGGGGTTCCCAAGATAGAATGCAGAATGTGATTAAAGACAACCGAATTATATTGCAAATGTTTGAAGCAATCTCCCTAAATGAGACGAGGGAAAAGTTGCTGACCTATGTAACTTTGGAATCACATGAAATTTAACTTATAAAATTGAAGGCAAGAGAAACTGCACATAACCACTGTATTCAAGTTGTTAATTTTGCATAGCATAATTGAAGGACTATTACACATTTATTCTGTAATTGACTATTGCAGTGAATGGAAGGCAGAAGATTGGAGCCAAGTTTCTTACTGTTGAAGTGTGGGGTTACAGGGAAAGAAGCTAGAAGGTCTACATGCCAATGGATTCAAGTTGGAGATATCATTATGAACTTATGTTTAGTTTAACATAGACATAGGTGCTTGCAAAAAGAAATACTTATGGTAGTGTGTGTATATAGAAGTTCATATTTAAACAAAAGTATTATTTCCCTGTCAGCTGAGAAGGGAATAGTGACAATAGCACTCTCATACATAAGATGTATTTGGGCATTTCCAATACTAAAAGTAAAGTATGCTCAAAAAAATAAGCAGAAGCATGCACATACAAATAATTAAAGAGATACGTTGAAATGACACAGAACAAAATTAAGGTTGAGAGAATTTGGGCAATAAGAAAATTACTGAATATTGGACTATAACCCAAAGTACAACAATCTTTTTATGTCAAAACTGATATAATAAAAGATCAGACAAATAAATGTACAAATATTTGTGTAAGAAAAATCTTAATGACTTTAGTAAATATTTAAATATTAGATCTTCGGGGATCTGGACAATAACTCCTCATTCCTAACATGTAGAGTGCATATCGTTACTTCCTTCTAAAAGTACATTATACAGGGTGGTAAAAATAAATAACTTTATACTGGAGACACGCACTTGACAAACACAGCTTTGCCCCTATGATTGAGGCTGATCTAACATGATGAGTAAATCTTATTTATTTATAGTACATACCCTTGATATAAGGAGATAAAAATGGCACTTAACCTCTGTGATCTTCCTTCTAAAACAGTAAACTCAGTTTAATCATGACAAAAATCCTAACAGAAGGGCAGTTCACAGAATATCTGGCTTCTTTAAATTCATGCTCAACAAAAACAAGGAAAAGTAGAGCCAAAGGAGACAGGATTGGGCAATGTGTGTTATTCAGGATGGGATCCTGGATTGAAACGTAACACTGGGTAAAAACTAAAATATTTAAGTAATGTATCAATATTCGTGTGTCACTTGTAGGAAGTGAATCATGCTAATAAAAGATGTTAATCATTGGGGAAACCAATTGACGGTTACCTCCAACAATGTGTACTATATTGAAATTTTTCTTCAGTTCAAAACTGTTCTTAAATCAAGTTTGTAAAATGTTTGTCTTTTAACGATGATCAGTCAGTCCAACAATATTATGACATATTTCCCAAATGCCTACGGTGGGACACACTGTGTAAAGTTCAAGTTTCAAAGGTATCTTACTGGATTTGTACTACTATAAAGCAATAGCTGGCACTAGAAACCTTAAAAAGATCATGTATTTATTTCTTGTAGTTCTGAACGCTGGGAAATCCAAAATCAAGGCACCAGCAGATTTGTTTGCCTGGTAAGAGTTACATGCTTTTTCTCCACATCCACGCCAACATCTCTGGTTTTGAGATTTCATCATGTATCACCATTAGTATATTAAAAATATTTTTTATTTTCTTGAATGATGGCTAGAAGGGCAGGACTATTATCCCATAGTTTAGGACTGGGAATTGAGAGAGATGTGAGGTGTAGGGAAATAGAAGAGAATCAAATCTTTGGAAAGTCACAGAAAGTAAAAAAAATACCATTTTATTAGTCCCAAAGAAGAAGGACAGTAACCGTTTATAAGCCTGTCTTAACAGGTACTGGGAAAACTTGGCCAATTGCTTATGAAGAGTAAGAATTAAGAGTGAGCTGGGAAGTTAGGTAGGAAAATTATCATAAGACTCACTGTAGTAGCAAAACAGGACTCATTGTGGCAATGTTTAATCCTCTATACTCATGTTTGAGATATTTTCTGGGAAGGAGGAAAAACATGTCTATGACTGAAATATTTACCATGTTGCAGTTGTATGTTAAGCATTTTCATATAACTTTCCATTTAATCCTTGTGTGACTTCCGTGAGTTAGGTATTATTTTAAAGATTGTGAAAACTGAGACTCAGAGTAGACACATTTTTGGCAAGGCCACACAGTCAGTAAATGGCAAAACCAGGTTTCAAACCCAGATACTTTGAGATCTTAAATATGCTCCTAACCAATATTCCAGACCATGTACTACCACCATACACTACATCATTTTGACCCTTATAAAACCCCATGAAATAGATGTGGCCTGTGGTAGTCCCATTTGACGGATAATAAACTCATAGGCCTTAGAACTGTGTTCTCAAATGGCAGTGTGACTCCACAACAAAAGACTCTGATTCTGCCAGCTGGCCTGGGATAGGGCCCAGATTGGTGTCAGGCATTTCTGAAACTGATATTCTGGGAGTGTATTTTAAGAATTGTTACCATAGAGAATGGTAACTTGTGCAAGATCATTAGGATTACACCAAATGGTACAAGATCCCTGTTCTCCTTTCCTCACCATGAAGGTGTCAGTGAGAGGGGATGATGTTTTCTTTTATTTATTTCTTATTATTATTTTAATTTTTATTAAATCATAATTGTGTACATCAGTGCAATCATGGGGCACAATGTGCTGACTTCATATATAATCTGAAGGATTTTCATCAAACTGTTTAACTTAGTCTTCATGGCATTTTCTTAATCACTGTATGTAGACATTGGTATTCTTCATTTAATAAGTTTCACCTGTACGGGAGGGGATGAATTCTTTATCGTAACCTACTTAGTTAGAACCCAGAGGCAGAGGTGGGGAAAGTAGGTTCTGGCTGTGGGCACAAGTTGCAGTTCCCCATGACCTCCTGGAAACCACTAACCTTGGCTTCCTGGAATTCAATATCTTGAAGTTCTTAAAATTACACCTTTCTAGCCCACCTGGAGAATCCAAGTCAGGTACTACAAAGGAGGGCCACCCTACTGCTGGGGCTTAGCAACATTCTCCAAAGGAAATACTGAATAGAAAACAATGAATCATAGACATATACTTGAATTCTACCTTAGAAGTGGGTGGGAAGAAGACAAATGTCTGGACCCAACTAATGCACACAATTTAAGAGAAGCTTTACATCAAGGGTTGTAGGAATGTGTATCTGACCTGGCCCATTCTAGAAAGGTTTCAACTTTCCCTCTAGGTGCATGTGGGGCCTGAACTGTGCCCAAAGCTGTGTGCAAAGAAGCAGATGGGCTCTGGCCTTGCTAGGCACCAATAAACCTTTTGGTTGATGGCCCTTTAAAAAAAGCTTCTGTCACCTGATTGTAACAATCATTTTTTTCTTTTTTTTTTTAATTAAATCATAGCTGTGTACAAAAAAAAAAAAAGTTCTTTTAGAAAAAAAAAGCTTCTGTCACATTAAATGTTTTAACAGAAACCTTCCAGGAACAATTCCCCTGTTAATTTCTGTTTTTAGGCCAATGCAAATGTTTTTCACCAAGATTAAAGCACATTGCTTTCCTAACCCTTGAAAAATGGAGTTGTGAAAGCAGGCAATAAGAGATTCTTACCTGCCACATCATTCTTATCAGGTTATGGCAGAAACTAAAATATTTTAGACCCATAATCTAGCTTGGCCTTCAAGACTTCCCAAACTGTGATAGATCATATGTTTGCATTGTGCATGAAATAATTTGACATGTATAGTTTTAATAGCACATTATTAACTCTAAGTGGAATACTTATCTGCCATGCTTTTTGGATGACATACATTCTGTATTTATCTGGCTAGCCCAGCAGCAGAAATGTGTTTAATATCATGAAAAGGCCAGATATGTCAACACTTCCATTATTATATTGTATGGTGTGAATGCATTTGAAATTAAAGCTAGTCCACTGTAATAAGTCACTTGAAGGAGAGGTTGCCTTAGTTTCTATTGCTTTTTTCTTGTCCAAGAAGACAATAAATACCCCACATGTTTTTTTAAAAGTCTGTTACAAGCAGGAAGTGGGAAGTAAGAAAATAATTGATAGAATTTTGGATAGACCCAAAGTGTTAAACGTTAAGATCTGTGGAGATTCTAGAATTCCAGAGGCTCCAGTAAGGCCTCTACACCTCTAGATAACTTCTCTACCATCTTGCTAACACTTGAAATTCTGGTAATGGTGATTTCTTCCTTTGGACACCCATTAAACTCAAGTACCCATTTATAACTGAGGGTGAATTCATTTTCCAGAGATTATATTTTAGTTGGCTTGAAGGCACAAAAAGTGTGCAGATGCTGGGCACCAGGGATTAAAAGGGAAATGGCACAATCCACTAGGGGGGAAAGAGAGCAAAAGACAAGGGCCCTAGAGGAAGAACCACGTACTTTATAATTTTGCTGAGGGTTAGCCTTGCCCAGCCCTGGTCAACATTGTGTGAGGATGCAGACCCTGTGCCAGCATGGTCCCTACATTCTTCAGACTCTTACATCCTATAGTCCTTTGGGGAGACAAGATTAATATTAATCTTATTAATCTACTTGGGGAGACAAGGTTAATATTAACCTAACAAAAGACAAGATGGGACAGCCTGCAGTCAAGTCTAGTTTATGTGATTCATAATAAAGTAATATAATGGTACAGAGAAGACAAACCTGTTAAAGATCTTTGTGTTGAAGTGTTACTTTGTGAGAGTTGGGGAATGCTTGTGGTGCCCATGAACATGTGAGACTAAAAAACCTAAACACCAAACAAACCTTTTGTGGATTCTACAGTTCTTGTTTGAGAACTCTTACAGAGTCTTCCCACAGTGGCATAGAGAGAAATGAGAAAGAAATATGGAGAAGAGAAATGTATAAACAAAGTAAACACATTAGCATCATTATTCATATCATCAGGGAAGTTAGAGACTCATCAGTCCATTTTTATCCTGATTCATCTTTCAGTGGAAACTTCCTGTAGTTATGATTGCACTTAATGATGTGTAGCCCCGTTAGTATTCAGGTCTTCATCCTTATACCCCTCTCTTATTAACAGGAATGTTAATGTAATTGGTTAGATTTTAGGAAGATGGTAGAATCATATTTACTACAGGAAGATACTGTGCTATTAAAGGTCAGTGCAAGGTAGGTGGGCCTCACTTTATCTTTTATCACTAGGAACCACAGCAGTGAGATTTGGCATTTGTGTATGGATATTGGCAAAGATGGAATGGAGCAGGAAGCTTCTGGACCTACCTTACTTGGAGGCTTGACCAATTTAGGATAAAGAGTAGGCCACTCTTACTAGAGTTTTATATGTTGGGAGGTAGTGATAAAGTGCTATTTTGTGGGACATTTTCTTCTATTTCTCCTGTGGTCATGTTCTTGGGGAACTTCATAGAATGGTGGCCTTGTTCATGTTCCTGTATTTTGCAGAAGTTTTCTGTCTCTTCTCCAAGGATAGTCCTGTATATCAGTTGAGGTTCAGCTCTACTGGAATATATTTACTTTAGTCCCTAGTGACTTTTCCTTACTCTGATCTTTTCCAGCACCTGGACTATCAACCACCTGTCTTGTTATTTATGTGCTGCCTTGTTTGCCCTTCTTTCCTACTTTAAGTGAATCTTAAAACTCCCAACTGAAGTACTAATATCTCAGCTGCCCATGGTTGCCTCCAGGAGAACAGGGAAAAGACTAAAGCAGTATAGACTTTTGTGTTGGTCTTTGATTATTTAAATTGCTTAAATACTATTTTTCTGATACTGAGATTATCTTACACTTGTCACTCACTATATAGCACACAGGAAAGAGATGTATACATAATGGATGGTCAGTAAATGCCAGGTGATAGTTGAACTTATTTTAGGATATATATCCTAATATTTTCCTACCTATGACTCTTAGTTAGCTTTGTGTGTATAGTAGGGTGGACTTGAAAATTTTTATAATTCTAGCACTAAAAGAGATATTTAGTTGGCAATGGAGGACTTGGTGTGTATACTGAACATGGCAGTGGCCTAACTCCCTTGAAACTCTTCCTAACAGCTTGGTTTCTTGGGCATCGACTCCATAACACTCCATAACTGTCAATATCAGTTAAAATTATTAGCATAATATACAATATTATCTGAAATTTTCTTGGAAGCTTATTCTTAGCATGTGTATCATCCAGGTATTTTGTGGTTCGTTCCTCTTGCCCTACACGAGAAATTTACACTCAGTAGGATTCCTAATAACAATTCCTTTAACCCTTATAATTATAGGGTATTATTGGAAGACAGGTTTCACCATGTAATTTGCTTTGGCCAGTGGAATATGAGCAAAGACCTCTTCTGGCTGGAAGCTTTAAGAACCAGCATATGTTTCATCTTCATCATGATCTCTTTTCCCTTTGCCATGATGCTGGAAATATTTTAAGATTCCTCCTTCATCAGCATGGGTTTTGGAATGAAAATAGCATGGAGCTGATGTACAGTAAACATATTAAATGATTGAGAAATAGATGGGGTTAGGCTGCCCTTCCCATCCAGAAGTGTGGTCTATTTCCCTATAACAGTGAATCTGGACTGGCCCCTTATTAACTTTGACATGATTCACAGTATTGTGAGATTGTGGTAGAAGTGATGGTGAATGAGTCCCAGAGTCTAACCCTTAAGATATTTTGTAGCTTTTACTTTCACTTTCTTCAGACCCTACTGCTTAGTACAGAAACTTGGGGTTATACCACTGAATGATAAGAAACTTAGCAAGACAGAGGTTTCAGCCTTCTAGTGTTCGCTACCAAAGGGAGGCTTTCTAGCCCCTGTAGGCCACTGACTCAGCGGATGGACACAGCATGAATGAGCACAGAACTTCCCAACCAAACCATAACACAAACAACAATATATATATATTTTTTTGGCTTGGGTTTTTTATTTGAAGCAATAAATAACTGAAATAGAGGTCTTTGTTATTGTAAGCTACTAAGATTTTAGAGATGCTTATTTTTAACCTCAGCATAACTTTTCCTGTATATTGATTGATAAAGTTAGCAATGTGTTTTAGTCATATAATTTGATTTATTTAAATGGATTTATTTTCATTAGTGATATGTTTGAATTTATTTCTATCATTTTACTTTGTGTTGTTTGTCCTGATTTTCTGTTTTCATTTTCCTTCCCTTCTTTTGGATTGATCGAGCTTTTTTGTTTTTAAACTAATATTCTCATTTTATTTCACACTTATTTTAGTTTATCATTTATATGCTCTATATTTCTTTTATAGATACTTTGTTATTTTGAATTGCCCAGTTAACTTAACAAAGTCTTAATATCTTTATCATCTTCCTGAACAAGACAAAGTGTCTCAAAAGTTACCCCTAAAGTCACCATATACAAGGAAAATGGGAAATTGTAGCTAAATGTACCTTTATTTACAAAACATGCATTATAAAGCTTTATAAAATATTTATAAAATATTTTCTACATGTGAACCAACCACCTCTTTGTAAAATTTTTTACAAAATGTTGTTTTATATTAGCGAATGCTTTTTTATATTTATTCACACATTTATCCATATAATATACTCCATATAATTTCATACTCCATATCCATATAATATGCTTTTTTATATTTACTTACACATTTATCCATTGCATATTTATATTTACTCATACATGTATCAGTATCTCTTTTTTAGCATTTATTCACTTATCAATATTTCTTAAAATTCCTTTTTGTCCTTGGTAATTATTTTATGTCTGTTTCAACGACATTCTTTGGAATTTCCTTTAAGGAGGACTTAGTGATGGTGTGGTCTCCCTTTTTCTTTCCTTCCCTTATTTTGTCTACAAATTATTTTATTTACACTTAATTTTTGAAAGATAATTTTCCTGGCTAATAGAGTATCAATTTGAGTATTATTCTCTCTCAGCATATTGAGAATATTAGTCCATGGTGTTCTGGCTTTCATTGTTGCACTGAGAAGTTAACATCTTCGAACCATCATTACTTTGTATGTGAACTCTCTCTTCTTACTGGCTATTTTAAATATTTTCTTTTTGTTTTTGGTGTTTTTCAGTTATGCCATGAAATATCTTGATTCTTAAATCTCGATTAACATTATTTTGGGCTGGCGGAGCAAGATGGCGGACGAGTAACAGCTTCCTTGCGGCTGGGCACAGTGAGACCGGGGAGAGAGGACTTCAGGCATCTCTGCCAGGCGGGATCTGCCCAGAAACTTCCCTCTGGGGACACTGGGAGACAGTGTGAGGCTTCTGGACACCCTGAGGAAGGCTAAAGTGGCGGAGATTGGGCAAGTGGTTGCATCTGTTCATTCGGTCTGATCCTGTCGGCGGCTGTGGGTGGGGCAGCAGTGGGACTGCAGGCTGGAAGGGCCTTGCCTGTAAGC
>CAUYON010039538.1:0-21776 GCA_963573935.1 Arctocebus calabarensis | reverse complement strand
ACCTAACTCCAGTAAGATTAGCCCACATGACAAAATCCCAAAACCAGAGATGTTGGCGTGGATGTGGAGAAAAGGGAACACTTCTATACTGTTAGTGGGAATGCACACTGATACTTTCCTTTTGGAAGGATGTTTGGAGAGCACTTAGAGATCTAAAAATAGACCTGCCATTCGACCCTACAATTCCTTTACTAGGTATATACCCAGAAGACCAAAAAATCACATTATAACAAAGACATCTGTACCAGAATGTTTATTGCAGCCCAATTCATAAATGCTAAGTCATGGAAGAAGCCCAAGTGCCCATTGACCCACGAATGGATTAATAAATTGTGGTACATGTATACTATGGAATACTATGCAGCCTTAAAGAAAGATGGAGACTTTACCTCTTTCATGGACCTGGAACATATTCTTTTTAGCAAAGTATCTCAAGAATGGAAGAAAATGTATCCAATGTACTTAGCCCTACTATGAAGCTAACTTATAGGTTTCATATGAAGGCTATAACCCAACTATAGCACAAGAATATGGGGAAAGGGGCAAGGGAGGGGAGGGGATTGGGGAGGTTGGGGTGGAGGGAGAGTAATAGGTGGGGCCACACCTATGGTGCATCTTAGAAGGGTACAGGTGAAACTTACTAAATGTAGAATACAAATGTCTTCATATAATAACAAAGAAAATGCCCTGAAGGCTATGTTAAACAGTTTGATGAAAATATTTCAGATTGTATACGAAACCAGCACATTGCACCCCTTGATTGCACTAATGTACGCAGCTGTGATTTAATAATAAAGTAAAAAAAAAAAAAGAATCCTTTGTCTCCCCCCCTCACACACACACACACACACAAAATCCTTGTAGGTAACAGGGACTCACTGTACACTTTAAGCAAAGGGAAGAGACTGTAAGTTCTGAGATTTTCAAAGATCCCATGGAGTGAATTGAAGCGCACATGCCTGGAAGGTGCTGCAAAAGTGAAGCAAGAAATCAGGAGCCCCTGAGGTGACTGGAGGAGGGAACAGCCTTGCAGGACTTGAAGGAAGTAATATCTGTAAGGCGCAGGGACTGACTGAGTGAGCTGGGGGATGGTAAGGGAGGAGGGAAATTCGGCACATGGGTCCTTGCCTTAGACTGTATGATCAGACAGGTAGCAGTGCCCCTCCTAGGAGTAGAGGACACAGGACAGGAGTGGGTTTGGTGCGGTGGGGCCGAGGGGGGAGAGGGGCCTTACACACACAAATACAGTGACAAGCGCCAAGAGTCTACAAGACCTTATGTCCCATGGAAGGCCCTGGTGGCTCTCCCTCTTTTCCATTTTGGTGGCTCAGCAGACAAAAATACAGCAAGTTCTCTGGCTGATAGTGGTGGTGCTAGACTCACCACTCACTGAGCTCTGAGCCAGGTAGCATTTTGTTACATTTTGAGCCAGGTCTACCCGGCCCTGCTCCCAATCTGCTTTTCTCTGTATGTCCCACAGTGCTGGGCCCACACCTGCCTCCCATGAGGGCCTGGGTGGCCTCCTTGCTTGTATCTCTTGGTAAGCCTTATGTTAGCCTAACTCTCTGTGCCCCTAGTAACATATGGACTCTGTTTCTTTATGTTACCAGGAAGAAGTTGGTTTTTAGGGTTTGAATCTTAGGAGAGGGGTTTGGCTGGAGATAGAGAATGGGGTGTCATCTTTATATAGAGTGGTTAGTGTCTCTTTATATAGAGACATTGTAAGATGAGACAGGTTATAGACCACGGATGGTTCCTAAGAGCACTGAAATTTAAGGAACAGGAAGAAAACCCCATGAAGAAATTGAAAAGTGATCAGAAGGGCCTGAAAAGAACCAGGAGGGAAATATTTCATGGAAGTGAACAGAAGAGAGGTCTCCAGGCTGTCGGAAGTGGTCAAGTAGTGCCTCGGAATTCATTTAGGGGAAAGATAGGAACATGACCATTGATTTTGGCAATGTAATCAGTGACCTCGATGAGAGCCTTTTTAATGAGGGTTCAATGGGGACAATAGCCAGACTGCAGTAGGCTGAGAAGCAGACACAAGGTGGGAGGTGGAGGCTGGGGGTGGAGACAATTTTCTGCAAAATTTTCTGTTGAGGACAGCAGAGAGAGGCTGCAGAACTAGAGCAGAACAGGATTTTAGTTTTGGAAGGATGAGAAGTGAGAAAGCAGACTGTGGGGAAGGTCAGGCAGGAGGAGATTGTTTCTGGAGTGAGCTGGTGGTTCTGCTCGGTCATAGGAATCAATGAGAACAGGGGTGTAAAGTTGTTTGCAACTCCACATACAGGGTATTATTCATGATGTCCACTCCATGTTTCAGGGACTGACTTCTGGCCTGGACTCTTGTTTTGGGCTCAATTTTGTATTTTCCAAATTCTTATGTTGAAATGCTAATCCCCTAGTATCTCAGAATATGACTGTATTTGGAAATGGCGTCTTTAAAGGTATAATGAAGGTTACATGAAGTCATATACAGGGGCCCTAGTCCAATATGACTGGTGTCCTAGAAAGAAGAGGGGATTGGGCCCACAAGAAGATAAACAGGAGAAGACAGCCATCCACAAGCCATGGAGAGAGGCCTCAGAAGACGCCAGCAATGCTTACACCTTGTTGTCAAGTCACCAGCCTGTGAATCTCTGTTATGGTAGCCCTCCCAAACTAAGACAGGCCCTCAGGAGAAACGGGCTTCAAAAGATGGGGCATCAATGTTCCAGAGTGTTCAGTCAGTGTTGGAGAGGTGAGGATTTCAGACTGAGCTCTTCACCTAGCAAACTGTTTCTTTTATCACGAGTGGATTTTATTTTATTTCACTTAAGACAGAATCTTACTCTGTTGCCCAGGCTAGAGTGCCATGACCTCAGCCTAGCTCACAGCAACCTCAAATTCCTCAAGCGAGCCTCTTGCCTCAGCCTCCAGAGTAGCTGAGACTACAGGCATCCACCACCACACCTGGATAATTTTTCTAGTAGAGACAGGGTCTCATATTGCTCAAGCTGGTCTCAAAGCTCCTGGCATCAAGCGATCCTCCCTCCTCCCTTGGCCTCCAAAAATACTAAGATTACAGGTGTGAGCCCCTGTGCCCGGCCATGTTTCTTGACCATTCAAAAATTCCCTGTTCATTCTTCACGGTCCAACCCAAAGTGCCCTTGTCAGTGTGTCTTGTACTCATCCTGGCCCTGTGCATGATGACTACCTCTCCTTCTGTGCTTGGTCCTTCTGCACCTTCTCTTTGTATAGAGACAGTTTGTGCCTGTGCCTGTTCCCCCTTATGGATATTTGCTGGTGGGGATCATTCATCTTTGTAACCCCAGTAGGGTGCCTGGCATATAGCAGATACTCGCTAAGTAATTTTTGAATTGAATGAATTACTTTTCACTTGAGAATTCAAGGCCTCATGAGTTCCCCCACCTGAGGACATCTGTATGGCCCCAGAGGAGCCCACAACCCAGTAAACTCAGTGGTGGAATTCTAGGCATTGGGGGTTAGGAGGGCATTTCTAGGAGGGGCCCAGGATGAGCACACCACTTGCCTTTTCCTCAGGGATGGGCGTTGTACAGAGGCTGACACTGATAATGACGATGGCCGTGAGTCCACAGAGAAGGAGTGCAAAGTACAGGTAGTGAAAGTCCTTCAGCACGGCTGGCCTTGGGTCCACCTCCCCACAGGCTGGGGCTGGGTATGAGAACTCTAGGATCATGCGCAGAAGCCCCACTCCCAGGCCACACATGAGGCCCCAGAAGGCTCCCTGCGGAGAGAAGGAAGGTATGAGATCCAGAGGGGTGACCCTAGGAAGCTAAAACTACTCTGCCCCCAAGGCTCTCTCTCACAGGCTTAGTACAGGGTGTGGCAAGCCCATCTTAGTGAGTTCCCCATTAATGCTGAGACTCTGTCATGACTTAAAGGCAGGCAGGTCTGTATACTGAAAAGGACACTCTAGTGTCCGACAGGCTGGGATTTGAATCTTGGTTCCATTTTGGAATGACTCTGATCTAATGACTTGACTTTATTGACTCAGAGTTTTCTTATGTGTAATGGTGAGAGAAATGAATAAGCACTAAGCAATAGAGACATAATATTCAACTAGGATGGAAAAAGATTTGTAATAAGCAAGGATCAGAAATCAGAATAATCAGAATAAATTATTTATTTATTTGTTTATTTTTATAGAGACAGAGTCCCATTTTCTCGCCTTTGGTGGAGTGCCGTGGCATCACACAGCTCACAGCAACCTCCAACTCCTGGCCTTAGGCGGTTCTTTTGCCTCAGCCTCCCGAGTAACTGGGACTACAGGCGCCCATCACAATGCCCAGCTATTTTTTTGTTGCAGTTTGGCTGTGGCTGGGTTTGAACCCACTGCCCTCAGTATATGGGGCCAGTGCCCTACCCATTTAGTCACAGGTATCACCCTCTTTTTTTTTTTTTTTGAAGAAAGGCTTGATACCTTCCAAACCTTTATATCTTTCTTCTTTCTTTCTTTATGCAGCCCTAACCTGTATCTGTTCTTGATATGTAAAAGCCAGGTGACCTACTTTTGAAGATGCTGATTCAGACTTCAAAAACTGCAGAATAAGCAGAAACCCCCCGAGTTCAAGCGGGTCCTGCAGGGTGGTGTGGCTCTCAGTGAGAGGATGACACCTCTGCAGAGGCAGACACCTTGCTTAGGTGAACCATCAAGGGGAGGGTTTCCATAACCCTTTGTGATGACCTGGAGCTCTCACGTTGCTCTTGTGGAGTTGTGTCCACGATGTCCCAGACTTCCTAAGGCACAGCCAGCAGCTTTGGGCCTGTCTTTTCTGGGCTTTCCTGGAGGAGTAATCAAGGCTCCAGTCCTGGTACCTCCAGCTTCATCCCAGACTTCTGTTAGGCTTCCGTGCTGTTGACGTGTGTGAATGACATGTGTGTAGGCGTGCCTGTGAGTTCACACCTGTCACCATAGATGGCATTGCTGTTGTTTTGCTGACATATAAGCCTTTTACTGTTAGAGCTGGAACAGGGCCTAGAGTTCCTCCAGTCTGTCTTCTGCTTTCCCCCATTACTACTTTTGATAGGAACACTCATCCCCCTGCCATTAATTCTTCAGATCTCAGCTCAGATGTCACTTCACCCAGGAAGACTTCTCTGAGCCCTCTTGGAAGCCCCACAGTTTAGGTGCTTGTATTCTTCCCGCAGCCACTGTACTTTGTCATCAGCTCTAATTTAATCATGTCTTCTTCCTGCCTGCCCAGTGGTACAGATCTACCTGAACCTTGTAAATCACTGCAACCCTGGAGTCACCATAATAAGGCTGGTAAATGTTGAGTGATGGATGAAATGAGACCTAACACTGTGGGCAGGGAGATGGGGGCCTAGAGGGCCAGTAGGTTTGTCCAAGGTCACAAAGACCAGGTGACTGACAGACCGGGCCTCCAGCCCCTCTGCTATATGGGAGAGAGACAGGTGCCCTGCACTCACAGGCTCTGTGACCCTCTTGCAGAAGATTGCCAGCAGGAAGAGAGCAGTGATGGGTGGGGCCAGGTAGCTGGTAATAGACTGGATGTAGTCAAACAGCTGCCCACTGTTGGAGTTCTGGATGATGGGGATCCAGAGGATGCTGATGGCAACCAGGAACACCACGAACACTCTGCAGGGAAGCACAGGTGTGTTCAGGAGGGGATGGCATGGGGGTGAGGTGCACAGGAACTGGGAGAGGAAGGGAGGGGCAATGCATAGTCACTAAATCAGGGAAGGTTGGGAGGTCAGAATCCCAAATACCAAGACTCAAATTTAGACTATTAGAATCCCAGAATGTTAAAATTTCAGAACCTGTAATTCTAAAACCTTGGCATTTATGTATCGGATGCCTTTGAGGTCATTTCTAACCTGCTGTTAGAAAAGTAATCCATACCTTTCACCCCACCACCTACCCTAGAAAAAGGCCTCTAGGCTCTGCTGAGGAAGCCCTTCCTCCTCTGCATCCCACCATGTGTGGGAACTTCTTCCTTCTCAAGACTCTGACTTTCTCTCCTTCATATTGACACTGAGTTAGGGTAATAACCCCACATTACTCTTCTGACTTCCCATCAACTGATTCTGGCTCAGGCCTAAGTCCCCAAAGCATTCTGGATGTATGATTTTGCAGGTGGGTGAACATGTTGGTGAAAAACCTTTTGGGGATGTGTCTGGTGCAATAATGCAGATGGTCAGGAGATGGCGCTTAAACTCCACTGATCGATAAAATAAGGGGCCGCAAAACCAGTTACTGCCAGAGATAAGGGGTGCTTCCCAGGAGGTGTCTCTGCACACCTGTCCTCTTCTCTCCTTTTCTTCCCGGTTTTTTTTTTCTCTCTCAGGGCCCACCAGAGCAGCTGCTACCTAAGTGGCTTTCCTGCTGCTCATCACCTTCCTCTTTGCACAAGCTGCCCTACGCTCAGATCCTGCAGTGGTCAGTGCCTGTGGCTAGGGGCAGGTGTCCAGAGGAACAGGCAGGAAGAGCTCATTAGGCAGCCCTGGGCAGAAGGCATCTGGTGGAAAGAACAATGAGTGCAAAGACAAAACACCTAAACTCAAGTACTTGTTGGCCAAAGGGGGACAATCAGCATTTAGTCCTGAAACCTGAGTTAGGGAGCCTTAAATTGTGATACAAAGATTTCAGAAAAGGCCTCTTAACCCTGTGAAAACTAGAAATCCCCAGCCTATGGAGAACAAGAAAAATTAGCCACCAAGTTATATTTTTAAAGCATAAAACTGATACATACAAGATAAAGTTTAAAATCTTTGCCGTGGTGTTCAGGGTTCTGCACCATTTAGATACAACCTTCCTGTGAGTATCTCCAGGATGGGGCACCTGGCTGTACTACCTGTGTTTCCAGCCCCTGAGGGTGGGGCTCTATGGCTCCTTCTTGGCCCCCAGCACATGGGCTGCAGCATGTGGCTAATGTTCATGGAGAGTCTGATGGATTAAATCAGACGTCCTCAAACTTATTAAACAGGGGGCCAATTCAGTGTCCCTCAGATTGTTGGAGGGCCGGACTTTAGTTAAAAAAAAACAAAACAAAAAACTATGAACAAATTCCTATGCACACTGCACATAACTTATTTTGAAGTAAAAAGCAAAATGGGAACAAATACAATTCACACCAACGCTGTGTCCCGCAGGCCGTAGTTTGAGGACCCCTGGATTAAATTAATAGCATTTCAGTGATTTTGGACTAACAGCCAGAGTTGGTCCAGAAGAGCTTGGGATGAGCCGCTTGCTCACTTTCTTCCCACTTACATAGTTCACCTCTGATTTCTCAAGCGCTTAATTACCCTGTGGATCAAATCCAAGAGAAAGTTCAACAAACAGGGAAGAAATTTTTTTTCTCCCCATTATTCTGGAGGGGCGGAGTATTCCAGAGTTGGGAAAGGAACATTTACAGCTCAGACTAAGCTGCAATTGTCCAGGGTAACCCGGGAGTAAGGGGGAGTGGGTGGCAGGGAGAGGGCGGAGGGGGAGAGGGAAGGGGAGGCGCGCTCTGGCAGGATGGGAGACGGGCCTGTGCACCTGCCCACCACCATCAGCTCCTGCTCCGACGCATTCCGGCGGAAGCGCTGCCACACGTCGATGGTGAACAGGGTGCTGCTGCTGTTGAAGATGGAGGTGAGCGAGCTCATGAGGGCGGCCATGATCGTGGCGATCATAAGGCCTCGCAGACCTGGGGAGAGAGGAGAGGCCGAGTGGAGTACAAGGCTGGCCATGCTCTGCCAGGCCTGTGGACTGGGGACTTGGGGTGGGTGCGGGTTGGGGAAGGTGTTAGGTGAGGGTCCCAAGTCCAGCACCGCTGAGGAACTAGGAGGCCCACAGAGCTGGAGCAGGCTCTGGCCAGGCTCTGCCCTGCCTTGTTCTGTGGCTGTGGGGTCCCCAAGTGTCCTCTGGGAGCCTCGGCTTCCTCATCTCTACCCTTGAGGCAGTGGGACTGGCGATTGCTCAGATTCTCTGCAGCTTCCACATCTCAGTGTAAGTTTCACAGCTGTAGACCCTTGGTCTGGGGGTCCCCAGGGGAGAAGGGGTGATGGTAACGATTGTACTTCCTCCCATGACCCCTGCGGTTGGGCTACAGCCCCAGCCTGGGAGGCAGAGGCCTGGGTCTGTTTCCTGGTTGCAGGAGCATCTAGCTGTGTGTGTCACCTGGAAGAGTTCCTCCCACTTTCTGGGCCCATTTTTTTCCATCATGATGAGGGACAACAGGACCTGCTGATATCTGAAGTCTCTATGACTCTAACGACCAAGTTTCTAGAAAGATGACTCCTCGTCCCTGGGAAGATGGCTCCCTGATCCCACCTCAGTCCTCTTTTTCCTCAAACCCATTTGTCTAACCACATCCTGGATGTCTTCCTCACAGGTTCCCTGGACTCAAGTATTCCAAAGTAAGGTACCATCTTCCTCAGGGCCTTCTGTTCCCCCTAATAATTAATAATTATTAATAATACCAATCCAGGCCCACACAGACCTCAGAGCTATTTTAGACCCCTTCCTCAGCGGTCCCCCCCAAACCCCCTTAGGGCTGCCCTGTCCTAGCTGGGCCTCTGCCATCTCCTCTGTTGCTTTGATTCATTTCTCCTTCTGCCAGAGAGATAGATAACACTACTCATGCCTGACCTCCGTAGCCTGCCTTTCTTCCTACGTCCCTGACCTCAGTATCAGGGGAAACCTACCTTCTAAACCCGAGACCTGGGAGCCCTCTTTGATTTCCGTCTTTCCTATCCCTCAAATACAATCAGCAATCAAGTCCTGCCAATTCTACCTCACAAACATCTTTAAATTCTGTTTCTCCATCCCTAAAGCCACTGACTCAGTTCAAGCCAGTGTCGCCACTTGCCTGGACCAGTGCAAATACCACATGGGTTGTCTCCCCGCCTCCCCCCAAGCTTGCTGAGTCTTCCATGCAGAGTCATCCTGACAAAGCTCAGATCCAATCTTGCACTCTTCAGCCTAACCGCCCCAGTGTCATCCATCGCCCTCAGAGTAAGGGCTGTGCTCCAGAATGTGGTGTAGCTGTGACATCCTCTCCAGGAAGGTGTCGCTCTTCTCCTCACTGCTTCATCCACACTGGGCTGCTTTCAGCTCAGACGTCAAACCCCCTCTCCACCCTGGGCCTTTGCATATGTGGCTTCTCCTCCCCAGAAGGCCTCCTGTGCCTCTCCAGCTCTGGGGGGAGGGGATCTCGCCCTCTGGGAAACTTTCCCGGCATCCTCCAGACTGGGTCAGCTGCCTCCTTAGGCCTTTCTCAGCCCCCACTGTATCACCACAGTGGTCACACTGTATTGTGCCCCTGGAGAGTCCAGTAACCCTGGAGACCCCATGAAGCCCGAGAGCAGGGACCTGCCTTCTGTCCAGGACCCACATCTCCAAGACCTGTGTATGGAGAAGGTGCCTTAACACACTTAGAAACACTTGTGAAAAGTGTGTGTGAGGGGGCTGTGTATGTGTTGGGGTGGGAGGGGCAGAGGGGAATATTCTTCTTCCCTCTTTCTGTCCATTTTAGTGCCATCCCTCCTGGGCAGTGGGATTGGAGGATACCTGGAGGGAAGGCAGCATGATAGGGGATGGGACTCACCAATGGGCATGAGCGCCATGACCAGCTTGGGGTAGGCGATGTTGGAGCAGCCCACCCGGGCGCCACAGATCCTTTGGCAGATGTCAGGGTCCACACATCCTACCTCATCTGCAGAAGACGTGATGACGCTTAGGGCCATGGGACCCTGTGCCTTCTCAGGTGGGTCTAATATTTGCTTTCCCACACCACAGGAAGGTGTTTGCCAGAGTCCCTGGCAGCATCTAAAAGGTCCTGGGCCAACTGGTGTCGGGGTCTTCACTAAATTTCTTCTCCTACACTACCCTGTAGAGCTCAAAGTCTTAACTTCCTTTGGGTTTTAGGCCTTATGTTTCCACAAAGCTGTACCCTGCATCGTGTGCGGTTGGGGTATTTTTTAGTATCTTTGGAGAGTGCCAAGAATACCTTAATTGTTTTTTCCATATAAAGGAGAAGCAGGATTTAAAACTGCATTCAGGATGTTTTCCTACTGAAATACTTATTATATATTTGGCCCACACATAAATACTTATTATGTAAATACCCAGTAACTACTTATTATGTGTTCTTTTCATGTATTTTAATAGATGGGGTTTCACCTTCTTGCCCAGGCTGGAGTGCAGTTGCTTGATCTTAGCTCGAACTCCTGAGCTCAAGCGATCCTCCTGCCTCATCAGCCTCTTGAGTGGCTGGGACTACAAATGTGTACTACCACATCTGACTAATTTAAAAAATTTTTAAAATACAGACAAGGTCTTGCTCTGTTGGCTACGCTGGTCTCCGATAACTCTGTCCTTAATTGATAAAGCTTCCTGACCCCTGCTGTGGTCCAACATTTCTTGAGGGCATCTTCCCTGGACACCCCTCACAAGCCTCACATCCCAATGCCCCCAGAGTAAGCCTAGCTCTTACCTGGGAACAGGGCCCGGCTGATCATGCCGGGCATGATGATGAAGAACATGGGGAGAATCTTCAGGTAGCCCCCCAGCACTGAGCCTCCCTTGGCATGGGACAGGCTCTTGGCAGAGAGAGACCTCTGCACAATGACCTGAAAAGGCAGCAGTGGAGGTGTGCTGTGGGGGTAGGGAGGGGCTAGCTAAGCTACAGATGAGTCCTGGCACTGGTCACCGATGGTGCCCTGTCCCACTCCCAGGATGAGGCCCAGCCCTCCCTGCACCCAGGCACCTGCATTTTCTACAGGAAGCCTCCCCATCTCTAGTAGTTTACGCCCAGCCTGGCCAGGGGCATTACCTGGTCTGTGCACCAGCACCATGTGGCCAGTACTGTGAGCCCGAAAATGAGACCTGGCCAAGGGATGTCCCCGCTCACTGGGTCCCGAAGCATGTGGAAGGCATCAGACCGTGGGAGGTGACAGGTGGTGTTGGGGACTGTGGCATTAGGGATGGCCTGCCTGTACCGCTGCTCCAGGCCTGGGTACCAGCCCACCTCCTGAAAGCCTGTGAGGAAAGATACAGCAAGGGATGAAGGCCTGAGGCCTCACTGAGCCTGCCACAGGGAGGGAGATGGGCCTTGGGTTCAGGATCCCTGGTTGAAGTGGAGAGCACCCTGCTCTTTGGTAGCTTCATCCTTGAGAGGGGACATGGCTCTACACTCTGGAATGTTCCAGGCAAGCCATGGAGGTGCCATAGACAGGTCAAAGGTCTGAGAGAAATTAGAATTGTGGTGGATTGTACCGGGGCCTCTTCCTTACCCAGAAACATGAGGACCAGGGCTCCGCCCACCATGATCACCGTCTGGAGAGCGTCTGTGTAGATCACAGCCGTGAGGCCCCCTGGGGACCCAAGGAAAGGGCCCATGAGTCAGCACTAAGGGGGGCTCCCCGCTGGGTGCCCACCCTGTACTCAGCCACACCAGGGAGAATAGGGAACACGCTCACACCTCATGCCCCCTCTGCCCAGCCTGACGGGATGCAGGCTGGTCACAGACAGGAGCTCAGGTCTGCTCCTCCTGTCACTGCCAATGCCTGACTGTCACCACCATGCTGTAGCTCTGTGCTAATGTCCTGGTCTGTTCCTTTGCTTGTAGCTCCTTCAGCTCCTTCACTCGCTCCTTTCCCTCCCAATGCCCACGTGAATGCTCCCCATCTTCCGAGGACAACTTAGCATCAATCAGCCTGTCCTGTGCCCAGCCCCGTGCTGCATGCTTTGGAGGAAATAGGAAAAGGGGGCCTGTGACTCTGACCCAGGTAGCACTCCATGACTGTGCCCTGTGCCCGATGCAGTTGGGGTCTTTTTCAGGATCTCTTGACATCTTTCCTTCCCATTCTCGCTGGCTCTGTTTCCCCCTTTCTACTCCTTTCCACACCTGTCCTCTGCCACATATCTTTAAGTGCATTCCTCTGTGGTTTCATCTTTTCCCACCTCTCTGTCTTGGCCTCTCCTTGTCTCTGCCTTGCCCTGTTTTCTTCATCTCATATCAGTTTTCTCTGTGTCTCTGCCCTTCTCTCTGGTCACCTGTCAGTCTTCCTCTCTGTGTCTCTGACAGTTGAAGTTCTCCCCTCCACCTTTTCCTGTCTCCCTGTCTCCATACTCTGATGAGACCTCCCTGGGGCCTGTCTGTGCCTACCTGCAATGGTGTAGATAGCTGTCACCACCAGCAAGATCCCCGTGGAGAGATAAAGATTCCAGCCCAAGGCCATCTGGATGAAGAGGGCTCCAGAGAAGATGTCAGTCTGAAAAGAGCCAGGACCCCTGAGTCCAGGCCCCCACATGACCCTCAGTGTGACCCCAGTGCACACGTCTGCCCTCTCAGCAATACCAGGTACCTCAGCCATTGCCCCGCAGTGCAGAGCCTTGAGTGCTGCACTAAGGCCTGTGTGCCTGATTTTGCAGAAACAGAGGAGTTGTGGAGTCTTTGAGGCAAGGAGCACTGCATAAAGCTTTGGAACTGAGAAAAATTTAATTGGATAACTGCTCTGTTTGATGAAAAGGGAGTAGTGTAGAATGGAGTGGAAGATTGAGAGGGTGAAGGAAGGAGCTGGGGCTGGAAAAGGAGAGGTCATTGGAGAGGAAAGAGGAGGAACGTAGAGGCTGGCTGACTGCTCATGGCCAACCTGATGCATAGGGGCCCTCAGGCAGATAACCACGGGTTCCAGATAATCTGTGTGTGTGGATTGGTTAGAGGACACCGGGGCTCAACCTTTGCTTTAGCTGACTTAGGGTGGTTCTCAAGCATTGGTGGAACAAGGGCGTCAAGATTTTCAGCCCTAGACCTGGAAACTGGCAACTGAATGATTCAGTTCCCTCTTTAGCATGTTGATTCTACCCCACGATTGTTTTATAAACCCATTACAGGGTCTGCAACATAACAGTGGAAGGAGGCCTGGGCTGGGTCATGGGATCTGAACTGGTCATTTGGGTGGACTTGGGCAAGTCATCTGACCTGTCTAGGTTTGTTTTTCAAGTTTAGGTCAATAGAGGAAGAATAAGGGTCTTTCTAAATTTTAACATTCTAGGCAATTAATGCACAATTGCAGAGTGAAGAATCAATTAATGGAAAGATGAATGAATGAATGAAATCTAGATTGTGAGTTCTTTGAATGTAGGGACTGTTGTTCACTCAATGAACATTTAACATTCATCTTTGGTTACCTCACTCCTGGGGGGGCCTACATTGAGGGTATGTGTCTCCTTTCTTCCTTTCCTCCTTTTCTTTCTTTCTCCTTCCTTCCCTCCTTTCTCCT
Source organism: Arctocebus calabarensis (assembly GCA_963573935.1). Taxonomy (NCBI): domain Eukaryota; kingdom Metazoa; phylum Chordata; class Mammalia; order Primates; family Lorisidae; genus Arctocebus; species Arctocebus calabarensis. The sequence continues at coordinate 8,519 of CAUYON010039538.1, read as the reverse complement.
TCTTTCTTTCCTTCTTTCCCTCTCTGTTTTCCTCCTTCCCTCCTATCCTTCCATCCTTCCATCCCAGCCAGTCTGTGATTGTCAGTTTCCCGTCAGCAGCAAGCCCAGGGTCATGCCTTCGGCAGTTCCCTAATGAGAATATTCAGAGAGACACGCAGGCCATGCTGGAGTGGTACCCACCGATATCTTGGTGAAGATGTATAGGATGAGAGACAGGACAGATATGTACACTTGGATCCTCTGGCCTCCAAATCGCTTCTTCAGGTACTGTGGCATTGTGACCACACCGGCTGCGATGTACACGGGGACAAAGATCCAGCCCAGGGCCAGGAGCAGCCAGGTTGCCTGGGAGAGTGAGGAGAAGAAGGTGTCCAGGTCCTAGATGCAAACAGAGGACGGCCTCTAATCTAGAGGAGAGCCCTGAGCAGGGAGGTAAATGACCTGGGCCTGATCCCAGTCCCTCTGTGTGGCCTAGGATGAGTCCCTTTGCCTCCTCCAGGCCTTGGTTTCCTCATCTGTAAAATGAGTTCTCTATTCACCATTCAGCCTCCCAAGCACCTCTAAGACTCCTCTCAGCACTGAGTCCAGACATAGGGTGGGTCAGGCCCCCATGGTCCTGGCACAACCAGGCCAGCTTCCTTACATTCCACTCGAAGCCACCCACAGCAAGGCCTCCGGCAGCCCCTGTCCCAGCCAGGCCAATGAATAAGCCACTGCCCACGTTGCTGGACATCAAAGATGCTCCAATCTGCAAGGCACAAGTGGAGTCAGGGTTAGTCTGAATCAGTCTGGAGTCAGGGCCATGAGCGGGGGGGAGGGGAGGAGGAGGCCTGGAGCTGACAGTTACTAGGTGCCCACTGTGTGCCAGGCACTGTGCTACTCAACTTATATGCACTAACGTTTCTACAAGTATCTGGAGGGAGGATGAGGGACTTAATTTGCAGAGGAAGAAACCAAGGAAAGATGAAGTCACTGGCTATAGGTCATCAAGTAAGTGGCAGAGTGGGAAAGAAGGAAGGCAGCAGCCCGAGGGACTTCAGGAAGAAGGAAGCTGCAGGGCTCGGGAAGCCTCTTGCAGACTCCAGTCAAGGCAGGGCAGGGGGAGGGCAAGGGCTGAGTGCAGGCCAGGCCAGCCTCGCAGGTGAGTCAGGAGTGCATGTGAGCATGCTTGTGTTTTTCTATAGGCGTGCAGCCCACTACTTGAGGCAGCAGGAGGTGCTAATCATGGCTCTTCACCTTATGCAGCTGCCAGGCCCCAGGTGGTTTCTACTATAGCCACTCATTTAATCCGCACAGCCTTAGGAGGCATGCACTACTCTCCCAATTTTACTGAAGAGTGAACTGAGGTACAGAGAAGAGCTTGCCAAGCCCCAGAGCTAGCAAGGGACCCTGGCAGTCTGGGCCTGGTAACATACACCAACGGTGGTTGGCACCTCTTTGTCCTCGGTCATATTTTCTCTTTATTTCCAGATGGGATCCTTGATGGAAGGGGATAAGGGGTGGAGGGTGGGGCTCTGGAACCTGGGGGGAGGTCTGGGGAGACCTCAGGGACAGCACTGAGGACTGGAGAGGAAAAACTATGCTCGAGTTTTGTGCCCTGTATCACCTTAACAAAATCACTTCCTCTCTCAAAGCCTTTGCTTCTTCACCTGTAAAATGTGGGGACTTGCCTCCTCCCAACTTCCTATTCTTCTAGAGGTGCTGTGAGACAGAAAGTGAGAAGAAAGGAAAAGTATTGAGGAATTCAGGCTGGAGGCAGCTGAGCAGCATAAAGGCACAGAGTTAGCAAGCGGCCTGACACTGCCCTTCAGCTACTGACTGCTCTGATAGGGGCACATGCACACTCACACAAGCATGCTCACACATGCACACGCACAAGCACGGTCACATGCACACACATGCACTCACACCTGCACACAGACACAGACATCTACACTCACATGCACACTCATTGTACCCACATTCAAACATACACACACATGCTCACATACATTCACATCCACTCACACACTGATGCATATGCCACACTCATAGGCACTCACACATTTACTCACTCATATGCACATGCAAACACACTTGCACACGTATGCTTGTACCCACACACTCACATGCACACAGGTGTGCTCACACAATACACTCATGTTGGGGCACAGCAGGAACTGGGGAGAATCTGCCAGGCTCCCCCTTTCTACTCTGAAGCCTGCAGTGGGGCCTGGAGGTCTGCTCTCTGCAGGGTTGAGCAGGAAGTCAGCAGGGCCTCTGGGCTCTCCTGGAGTGACCTCTGAGGAGGTTTCTCTGTCCTGTTGTTTCTCCACCCCTCACTCATTTCCAGGGTTGTGATTTGAGCATCCTGGCTGAGCAGAACCATTTTCATGGATTTTTCTTTCATATGATGAGGGGGTGAGTGGGCTGGTGGCATCAGTGACCTTGTCACTGTTCCTGAACTGCCTCAGGCTTCCATGTCTCTGGGGGCACCATCATGGATAGGACAAGAGAGCTCTGTCCCTCTTTCCTGTCCCAGATGCCTAAACCTCCCCGAGAGCCCTGGAGGCCTCCTGGGTCTCCTCTGACATCTGGAGAATCTGTGACCAGTGGAGAGGAGGGAAGGTGTGAGAACCAAGAGGAGGTTGGGAAGGGGTGGCTGGTGGTGTGTGTGAGAGTGTGAGAATATGTGATTGTTTGCAAGCATGTCTGAGAGTGGGCATGTATGGAAATGAGTGTGAGCACATTAGTGTAAGAGTGTAAGATCCTGTGTGAGTGTGTGTGAATGTGTGCACACACCAAGTGTGAGTATGTGAGAATAGAGTGTGTGAGTAGGAGTGTAAGAGCATGTGTGTGTGTGACAATAGAGTGTATGAGTGAGAGTGTAAGAGAGTGTGTGAGTGTGTGAGGAGTGTAAGAGCGTGTGAGAAGTCTGTGTGAATGCATGCACACGCCGTGTATGAGTTTGCATACCCGGGTGTAGTGTGCATACTGTGTCAGCTACCACCAGTTCTGACGATTCTACTGTCAGTTTCCAAGGCAGAGCTTTCCTCCCTCCATCCCATTCCAGCAGGATTAAATTAGTTTTGAGGAGCAATAGAAATGTGGGGTGACCTGATGGGAGAAACTGGGGTTCACAAGGGTCTGGGGGCGATTCCTTAAGATTGCTGGGGATGTAACACCTGTGACTCCCCTCCCTTAACTGCTCTTCAGCATTAAGCTTATGTGTCAGCCTCCCCAGGAAATCTTGCCTAACCACCTCCCACTCCACTGTCTGGGGCCGGGGGCTTCGTCCAAGCTCTCAGAGCCCTGTGCTTCCCCCCAGCTCAGTGTCCAGCAAGCTGTGAGTCTGCCTAGCTCAGCTCTGAGCTTCTCCAGGACGGGAACCTTCCAGACTCATCCTGGCAGGTCCAGTGCCCAGTGTAGGACCCACGCCTGGGAGGAGCAGGGGACACTTGTCCAAAGTGAGTATTGCTGAGGCCTCTCAGGGTGTGGGGTGAATGTGGGCAGGAGAGAAGGAATCCAGAGTCAGGAAACGCAAAGGAGAGATTGTTGCCTTATCCAGCCAGGAGGTGAGATGAGGCTTTAGATGGTGGGGGAAAGAGGGCTGGGAGTCCCACACTGAGGGATGAGGAAGGTCAACTCACTGGCCACCAGCTCATGGACCTCCCTGCCAGGAAATAGCCACCAATGGTCCCTCTGCTGGCGCGGATGGACGACTGGAAAGGAAATGGCTGAGATGAGGGTCCTCGCGCTTCTCTCCAACCCCTGCCCTCCATCCCAGACACCTCACCCGTCCGTGCAGGCCTGGCGGGACGCAGCGGGTGGGAAAGGAGGCAGGGCGGTGCTGCCTGGGGGCTGGTGGGGTTGCTGTTTTTAAGCCAGGTGTCTTGAGGAGAGACACTTCCTCTCTGCGGGCCTCACCGCTCATCTCCCAGCGTCAGTGTGACGAGCAAAGCAGGGGAAGATGTCACATGTGTGAGACCACTACCGAGGGGATGCTGGGCCCCATCCTTCCCTCCCCCAGAGTGTGCTTTCTGGATTGATCTGGAGTCTCCTTCTCTGCCCAGGCTGACCTCCTCCCCCTACCCTGGAGGCCAGAAGGACAGAGAGGCTGCCGTTCTGACCATGGGACTTTGGGTTCTGTTTTGGGCTTCCCTTGACCTGGTCTGAAGTCACACCACACCCCTGAGCCCCACTCAGCATCCTGGAAGAAACCCAGCTGCGTCCTGTACCAATAGGTGGTCAGTTTGAGGCCTGCTGGAATATGCTTTGGGGACTCGGGAGAGGGCAGGGCCATGGGTGGGGAAGGCGAAACACGAAGCAGTTACCCAGAGGCGGGAGCCAGTGGCTCTCTGACTTTCTCTAGGGGGTGTTAGTCACCAGGAAGTGAGGAGTGTGTGCAGGACCTTGTGCCTGTTAAGCTTTTACTTGAACTTCCTGGTGTCACCTCCGATCCTCTTGGAGTTCATATGAGAAAAACAAATTCACTTTGCAGATGAGGAAGGGGAAGTCCAGCACAGGGAGTGACTTGTCCAAAGTCACACAGGACTTGGCGCTTTTCCTGGCTGGCCACCTCCAGGATCCCATGGTCATCTCTTTGCCCATTTCTTCCTTACACCAGCCCTGGGAGGCAGGGAATATTCACCTTCTTTTACAGAGGAGGAAACGGAGGCCCAGAGAGGGTTCCTGACCTTGTCATAGCCTAGGATGTGACCAGTTGGGACACAATCTCAGTGTCTGCTGAGTCTAAAGGTGCTGGCTCTTCTGCAGAAGGCCGTGGTTAATGGCAATAATGGCAGCAGTTTATTGCTGGCCAGTTGTACAGCAGGGACTGTGCCAGCTGCTTCTGTGTGTCCTGTGCGATCACAGCAATGCCACAGCTCAGTCCTTACTCTCATTGTCCACCTGAGAAAACTGAAGCTCAGAGAGGCTTCATATGTCCCCAGGACCACGTGGCTCTGACTGTTAGGACTAAGATCTGAACTCAGGTCCCTCAGACCTTGAAGCCTGACCCCTGCCCACTGCACCTGTGAACCCTGGAGAACAAACGTTAAGGAGTTTGGGATCTGCCTGGCGCCCTTCCCGGAGGGCACGTGAGCCCGGCTCCTTTGGAAAGCACCACTTACTGGCTGAGACTCTCTCTGGTGTGGGACCTGGTGTGGGATCAGCGGGCAGACATCTGCAGAATTGGGGGGTCTTGTGGTGGGGAAGAGGGCCAGAGTGAGCCTCTGGAGGCCAGAAAGGTGGTCAGAGTGGGGGGCTTCAGACCTGGTCTGCCTGGGGCCCACTGTGTGACCCCAGGCTAGCCACAGCCCTCTCTGGGCCTCAGTCTGCTCTTCTGTCAAAGAAGGGGCGTGGGGAGCATGATTGCTGCAGGCCTTTCCACCACATCCCCGCAGTTCCATGAGCAGTTTCCTTCTGACCACCCCAGCCCCAGCTCCATAGCTCAGCCCAAGACGTGAGGTTGCCTCTGCCTCCTCTGCCAGCCCCAGCCTCAGGGCCCACTCACCCAGATCCCCACAGCGATGACGAAGATAAAGTAGACAACGACCACTGCGATGTCGTAGGCATGCAGGCCAACTCTGGAGCCCAGCGCTGGGTACAGAGCTGTTTCGCTCCTGACCCCGGCCCCGGAAGCTGCAGGCCCCATAGCTGCCAGCTCCTCACTCATCTGTGAGTGTCAGTCACCAGCAGGCTGGACTTTGAGGTGCTCTTGGCTTCTTTCCTTTCCTTTAATGATTAAACAGCCCCCTGCACCATTAGCTGTTGAGAAAGTGCTGAGCCCTGCTGGCACGTAAGGTCCTGCCCATCTCCTGTCCTAACTGCCAGTCCCTTCCCCGCCCCTGCAGGACTCCTTCCCTCCCTCCCCTGCTGCTGGTACATGCACACACACACAAACACACACATAGACCCTGCACACACACACACGCGCGCACACACAGACCCTGCACACACACACACACACACACACACACACCCCTCCTCATCTTCAGTGGAGCAGGAAAAGGAGGGAGAAAGGAGCAGAGTTTTGGAATCTTAGTGCTAAGACAAACTTCAGAAATCAAGATATTCAAGATCCTACTTGTGTGATGGGGATACTCAGGCCCAGGGGCACAAAGGCAGAGCTGAGACTGGAATCCAGGTTTCTTAGTGATTGTGCAAAGTAATTTTCTTTCACCCAGTGGGAGGGAGGCAGAGAAGATTGGTGAGGAGCCCACTGTTATCCTGGCAATTACTCCCACTCCAATCCACCTTTTTAACAGTGTACGGAACTGAGGCCTGGGAAGAGACTGTGGTTTATTTTAAGGAACAGAGTGGGGCCATCTGTGACAAAACAGGGCTAGAATTCACATCTGTTGCTGCCTGGTATACACTTCTAGGCTGCATTGGGACAGATGAAATGGTTGGGGTCAGGAATCTTCCCTAAACAGAACACAGTATTCCCAGGGTCCGGGGGAAGACCACCTGCTGGGACCCAGCAGGCAGGTCCCAGTTGCATTTCTCACTGAACTGCAGATGCCCCTGGGCAGGTTGCTAAATGTCTCTGAGCCTGGGTGTCCCATCAGTGTGACCTGTGCCCTGCCTGTCTCACAGCGCCAGTGAGGCTAGGATGTGCTCCCTAGAGTCTCTGCAGACCCTCAGTCACCACATGTTCTTGGGGTTAACACAGAGATACTCACATCTCACCACCACCTAGCCAGGGGGCCCAGGCCCCAGGCACATAGGCATGCCTGCTCACAAGATCCTTCCAAAGTAGCTGCATTTAGGACAGTTCCGTCTTGCAAGTGTCACTCTACAGCAGCTAAAGGGGACACCATCCCTGTCCCCCACTCATTCACAGCATCCTCTGACGATCCCATGTCTGCCCCTCACCTTCCTTTTCCCTTTCCTGGAAAGGAAGGTGAGGGGCAGCATCCTGGACCGCTTCTCTCTGCCTCCCAGTTCCCCCAGTCCAGAACATCAGGCACCGGCTACGCTGAACCCCAAGGTGAAGAGCATTGATCTGGGAGGAAGGTCAGGATAGTCCCAGCTGGGCAGGACTCAGTGAGATCTGGCACCCATTAGGATTAGATGCCAGAGAAAGTGGACCCTTATACCCCATACAAAAATTAACTCAAATGGCATTGAAGACCTGCATGCGACAGCTTGGAAGAAGAGATGTAGTAAAAGCTTGATGACATTCTATTTGGTAGTGATATCTTGGTTAGGATACCAAAGCACAGGCAACAGAAGAAAAAAATAGATAAGTCAGACTTCAAAATTGAAACTTCTGAGCTTCAGAGGGTGCTACTGCCAGGGTGAAAAGTCAACCCACAGAATGGGAGAAAATATTTGTACATCATATATTTGACAACAGATTAATATCCAGAATATATAAGGAACTTCAACAAATTAACACAAAGAAAACAAACAACTCTTTGCAAAAATGAGAAAAGGACTTGAATAGATAATGCTCCAAAGAAGTAATGTTGTGAAAGGAACACAGCATCACGAATCATTGGGGAGATGCAAAGCAAAACCACAGTGAGGTGATTCCACTTCACACCTGATAGGAAGGCTGTTATAAAAACAAACAAACAAACAAAAAACAGGACATAACAAGTGCTGGTGAAGATGTGAGGTTGGGATGGCTGTGCATCACTGGTAGCGATACAAAATGGTGCAGCCACTATGAAGAACAGTATGAAAGCTCCTCAAAAAATTAAAAATTACTATGACCTAGCCATTCAACTGCTGATTATATATTCCAAAGAATTGAAAGCAGGAACTCAAGCAGATATTTGTACACCCACGTTCATAGCAGTATTATCCTCAAAGGCCAAAAGATGGAAGTACCACAAAGGTTCACGGACAAATGAACAGAGAAACAAAATGTGACATATACATTGGACTGTCACCCAGTCTTAAAGGGGAAGCAGTTCTGTCACATGCTGCAACATGCATGAACTAATGACATAAGTCAGGCCCCAAAGGACAAATACTGTACAATTCCATTCATACATAGTTTAGCTACCTAGACCAGACAAAATTATAGAGACGGAAAATAGAATCATGGATGCTGGAGGTGAGGAGAAGGAGGATTAGGAGTTAGTGTTTAATGGAAGCAGAGTTTCAGTTTGAGAAGATGAACAGAGCTATGGAGACAGATGGTGGTGATGGCTGCATGACATAATGAATGTATTTATAGGCCGGCGGAGGGAGGGGGCGCGGCGGCTTTGGAGTCCGGCGCTCCCTCAGACCGCGGACGCGATGCTGGTTGCAGCGGGTCGGGCTGTGGGGCAGGCGGGGATGTGACGGGAAGCGCCCTCGCCTTACCTTCAGTCCTCCCGCCCGCAGGTCTCTGGGTGACCCGCAGCCGGGTTGCGGCCGAGGAGGCAACGCGACCTCCTCACGATTCTGTCCAATTTTAAGAACAAATGTACCCTATAGCTAATGGAAGAAAAAACACAAGTCAAGACATTTTTGGGTTCGAAGTTGCCAAAGTATGGAACAAAATCTGTAAGAAGTACATTGCAACCAATGCCAAATGGGAC